>CP092881.1:9800794-9817744 GCA_030710605.1 Cordylochernes scorpioides | reverse complement strand
ACCGTCAGGAGTGTCCTGAAATATCCTTGTTTTGGGACCATGGTCTCATGAAGGGTTCTGTTGCCACTATTGTCAAGATATAAATGAATATCAAACCAGCTATTTAAGTTGATGATATCTTAGAAGTTTGATTATTTAACTCATTATGTCCCAAATATATATATTTTTGTGGCTTGGATACAACCAAAGAGATATTGGGGACTTTCTTATTATTTGTTTTGTACTTTTTGTATGTTTTGGGAATGTCTTGTGATGTTTCCTGTAAACTTGGGAGATTTGAGGCGTCAGTTTTCAATATTGAAATTATGTTGATAGTATAAGTAATTAGATTATAAAATAACCAAAAGATGTTAGGATACATATCTACAAGAAGGAACCTTTTACTCCCCGATGTTTTAGAAAGTGTAATGTGCCTTAAAGGAAGAGAATCCAAATAATTTAAATGATATCACCCCAAAAGTCCGCCAAATCACTAAATCAAACAACTGACAGCCAAAATCTGAACAAAATTGAAATTGGTAACTCCATACGATGTCTTAGAAAGTGTAATGGCTTGAAAGAAGAGAATCCGAATAATTGACATGAAATCACCCAAAAGGGATCAGCCTTATCACCAAATCAAGCAACTCTCAGCCAAAATCTGAACAAAATGGAAATTAGTAAATCATTCCATACGATGTTTTAGAAAGTGAACTGCCTGGAAGGAGATAAATCTAAATAATTGACTTGATATTACCAAAAAAGTCAGCCATATCACCAAATCAGATAACTGACAGGCAATATCTGAACAAAATGGAAATATGTCATTATACAAAATGTTATAGAAAGGATGTTTCCTGTATGAGAGATATCAAAAAGAAGAGAATGAAAGATAATACAAATAATTAACGTGATATCAACAAATGACAAATTTCTTTAAACATTAACAGAAGGATACACTTATAGATGCAAAACTTCTTTCTACATGTTCAAAAAATAAACAACAGCTTCCAAATACTAAAATCTCAATCCTCCAATGAAACATAAAAGGAATATCCTCTCAAGGAACTAAAGACACCTAATGGAGATCATTTAAACGACTTAAGGAATAAACAACAACAACATGTTTAGACATTTAGCGAACTTACAGAGTAAAGGAACTCGCTAATTACCCATCAGGATTAACATGGCCATGTGTATTTGAGATAAGTAAAAAAAACTTATATAGAGATTTTTTATCGCATTTTATAACTCAGCCTGTCTAAAATTATTATATCGAAAGTTCTTCCCATTTTCAATTATATATATATATATTGTAGCGTGGTTGATTTGTTTGCATAAATTTTATATTGTATAAATTTACATAAGTTTTTATTATGTCATATAGCTTTATAAATGCGTGTATATACAATTTTAAGACAGACAGACAGAGAGAATAAAGTTCGGTTGGGTTTACCTCTCCTCGTGTCTGTTTTTTCAACGCGCCAATATAATATATAGTTGTGCGGGAGGATATGGTATTTGTGTACACAAAGAGGCACCTCTCCTGTTAAAAAGTAATAAAAACATTACGTTCTGTTCATAACCCCAACACAGAACAATATGGTTGTTAGCACGTTTTCTTTGAAGTTTCTTCTAGAAAGAACGAGCTGACTCAATTCGATTCAATTGATTTATTTCAAACAACAAAAGAGAATTACACTACGATTTAATGCGATTTAGTTGTATTTATAACACAAAAGAAAACAGAAGAAGAAAAAAAAAACAACAAAAAGAATGATGATAAGTAACAATAAAATTCTATGAATATGAATTATAATTAATTAATAAAATACAATAATAATAATAATAACCTAACAATGAAAATGATGAAGAATGAGCTACAACACCAGGTTTGAGAAATTCTATCCATTTCATAACTCTTCTTTGTAGGAATGTTATGATATCGAAGCCGTCCCTATACTGTTGAAGGCCATATTCCGAAACCATGGTATACAGGTTGGCTATTGTCTGAATTTTCTAAATTTGGTGTTGTGACTTATTCTTTATCAACGCTATAGCGTTCTGTACTGGGGCTATGAATCAAAATTCATATTGTTTTAATACATTTTTAACGAAAGAGGTGCTCTTTTAGCATTTATATATCCTTGTTTTGGAGCTATGGTCTCATTAAAGGTTTTGTTGCCTATTGCCAAGACAATTAACAATTAAAATAATTTTATTGACATCTTGTCAATACATGAAAAAATACACGGTCTGCACTATTTTAAAAATATGTTTATATATATATATGCATGATACTATGTACAATGAATATGACGTCTCTTAAAACACCAGTCTTATACACGTTCTCCTCTCTCATTGCCGGCTTGCAACGATATCCTCACGATAATCAATCGCTATCATGTAGTGGAGGAGATCCTACTTACTGCTTTGTAAAAGTTATACAGGGACAGAGCAACCATTGATATGGCGCTGGTTAAAATACTTTGCACTGAGGTAAGTTGGCTGTTGTTTACTTTTAAGAAGAACGTCTCTCTTTCTTTGCTAATATACTGGTACTCAAATATGTAATGGGATATTTCTACATTACTATTTTTAATTTAAAAAAAAGATTATATATATAAATAAAGAAACTCAAATTCTAAAAAAAATGTCTAATTCTTATTTAGACTGCGATTAAAATTTCTGTGTCAAGAATTCCTCAACAAAGATCTAATTGTTAAACATATCTCCCAAAACAAAGCCAAAATAGTCACTTACCATTGGCCAAGGCAACAACAAACAGCAGAAGAAAACTCCTCCAAGCTTCCATCGCAACTATCGTCTGCGTATCTCGCAACAGAAGAGTTATTTAGATAGAGACGTGATGACGTCACACGCCGTATTGCCTTCTGATTGGTCCATCTGGGTAACGTGTTATCCTTCTCTTGCGCTTGATCATTTTTATATGTAATATGTATATTAAATAATTACATCTATTTTATATCAAATTTTGAACATATCAAAACAATTATAAGGCGATAATATGCCATCTAGATATAAGAAATGGAAATATAAAAACACGAATGTTTCTTTTAAACATAAAATAAACTTCTATTATTGTTACTGCGATGAAAAAATATTGGAAGAGCTTGGCTCATCAGTGGTGAACCCTCCCAGCGGTTTCGCCAATTTAAAAGAAACATTTGTGCTTTAGTGCTTCCATTCCTTAAATCAAAACAACTTTACGAAATTCCTGCTATCCACTGTCGCTCTTTTTCAGTATAAATAATTTTTTAAAATATGATGATTTGCATATTCAAAAATAAAATATTAATCGATTTAACGTGGCTTTTCAAAAAAAATTTTTTTCAGATAAACTAACTTCTTACTGTCTTTACTGCGATGAAATATTGCGAGAGCCTGGCTCATTAGTGGTGAACCCTATCAGCGGTTTCGCCTGTTTAATCTACCATACCGTTGTTATTATAAAGTAAATAAAGAACTTTTATACCGTTGTTATATTACATTTTTTCGGTAACCGAAAAATGGTTCACCACTGATGAGCCAGGCCCTCCCATTAATTTTTCCATTGCAGTAAGGGTAGTAGAAATTGCTTAATTGTAAAAAGAATCATATGCGTCTATAATAGTTTCGAATTTTCACAGCCTCTATATATTTTTGCATTATTTTTTATTAATTTTATGCCATTTATATAGGAGTCTTATCTGATATTTTAATATGTTGATAATGCCCTGACTGCATAACACGGAATGCTTCAATGATTGCTACTCCATCTATTGGAATTATTATCAAATAAACTTTCATTTATTATAAAATATATCTTGAAAAAAAGAAAGGGCACATTTCCCTTAAAAATAAACGCAACTATGTGCCATCTATTGACGCCTCTTCAATCTAGCGGACTTGATTCGGTGACAAAGCCATAACACCAGCTTTGGGAAATTCAGAACGTCTACTTGGATACCATGGTTTCTGGATAATGGCCCTCGTCAATACAGACAAAGATCTGAAAGGGATTCGTGGAATATTCAGGAGTTTTTAAAGAAGTTTTTAGCTGGAAAAGTGGTTAGGGGCCGGTCAATTCTATAGCTAAACTATGAATGGATATTTTGTTGAGAGTAAATTAGTCTAAAAATAAAAGGCTACCTCTCCCATCAAAATAGACGACAAAACTCCATCAGTGAAATCCTTGTGGGTCATGATATCAAAAACCTGGATTTACGAGAGCCATAGGCCGAGACCATGGTCTCCGGATGGGCGTTCTGAAATTTCTAAAATTGGTGTTGGGTTTTGTCACTGAATCAATTCTGTTAGATTGCACTGACGGTCAATATATGACGAGTATATTTGAAGGGAGAGGTGTCTTTTTACTATTTTTTAGAAATCAATTTCCTTCCATCAAATAAAAGTTCTATCAATTAGGATTGGTCATGATAATATTATTGAGTGGAGCTAGTAGTTGATTTAAGCACATATATATATATATACAAAGCCGTTATAAAAAAACATATACACCAATACCTCGCTTTGCGTCGTTTCGTTTTGCGTTTTTTTCGAAGTTGCGTCGCTGCTTAATTTTTACTGATTTTCACTGTGCGTAGTTAGATTTTCGAAGTTGCGTTGTTTTGGATTCGAGTTTTTAATTTTTTTATTTTTTTTTTATTTTCTTTCCTAAAATATGGCAACACCTTTGTTTTTGATTTGCCTTCACATATTTTCACTTTGCGTCGTTTCAATTTGCGTCGTGTTTTTTTGGAACGTTACCCCGACGCAAAGCGAGGTATGGGTGTAGTCATATACATGGCTATACCTTGATACCTTGTAGGTGATAAATTATAACTACATGTGTAGAGGTTGAGATTAAAACCACTTTAATGACTTCTAGACAACAATGATACAAAGAATACTTATAGCTATCAACAATATATATGCAAGGGATTATTTTATAGAACAAATATATATATTTACATCAACTCGAAGCCTTCTCCGAATGGACGTTAAATCAAAGGTTACAAGACACTCTGGATTTGGATAGACCTTTGGTTATAATGGAGTTTTCGTCTCCAACATGTTTAATTACCATGTTAAGGAATTCGCAGAGAATGTCTACATGTGTAGAAATATGGTATCTTTACAATATATGAAGCCACATACCAAAACCCACCATGACTATCATGGAAATGTGTAGTTGATACATGTGATAGCGTAGGTTTCATGTCTATGGGATGTTTATAACGAATACATAGTTCTCTGTTACCAGCCATGGGAAAGAGATTGAGTGGTTATTACATCACAAAGGCCATCTGGGATTCATCAATGTCGGGCGGTTTCCAGTAATCTTTAAGATACTCTCTTCAAGGTTATTGCCTTACAACAAAATCTCCACTTCATACAGTACAAGCTCTCAGCCTTCTCTGAATTTACACCTAACGGGAAATAACTGATGCTGTGTGCTTCTTTAAAATACAAAAAAAATGTGAAACATGTTAGGTCGCGTGCTATGACATGATAGCTTACTAAATAGATAAATTGAAGGACACATTGAAGACACCAGGAGGACCACCTTGTACAACAGTTGTGGGTCGACTGAAGATTTGGGATATTGCTTGTTTTTTTAGGTCGGTGTTATTATCAATAATTTGGTTATCATTGGTTGTCACATCAACATATAATTAACCACACACTAACTTGTTCTTTCAACACCTCATGTAAGTTAACACAAAGCAATAACGCGCCATCTATACATATAAAATAAAATAATTTAAAAGCACGAATGTTTCTTTTATACATAAAACGAACTTCTACTGTCCTTACTGCGATGAGTAACTGGCCTTGTCTTTATAGTTTGCTGAGGAGCATTGCACGAAGCAAATATTTGAATGTAATTCTACTGTCCTATAAGCTTATGTCCATAGTTTACTTGAAAACCATTCTAAGATTCCATCCTTCAGTGTAGCATATAAAAGCAGAATGATCCAATACAGTATTAAAGCTCTGAGAAGCGGTCTGGTGGATTAAATTGGCGAAACCGCTGGGAGGGTTCACCACTGATGAGCCAAGCCCTCCCAATATATTTTTTCATCGCAGTAAGGACAGTAGAAGTTCGTTTTATGTATAAAAGAAACATTCGCGCTTTTAAATTCTTTTATTTTACCTCACGTAAGATAGACCTCAAACTTGTATTACACCCATAACTTCCGTAGAAATATGCTGGAGAAAAAAAGAGAGACAATTTGAGTTAAGGCCAAATGTCAATATTTACATCTAGTGACGCCATCTTTCAACTACAGAAATAATAAAACACATTGGATTTATATCAAATATTATTTCTACAGACTATACTTTCCCTGTAGAGCGAAGTACAGTGTCGTGAGCCCCGAGCTGCTACGGTAACCGTGAACAGGGAACTCTGAAATGTGGCTGACTAACGGGGCAATGACACCTCCCTATCCATGGAGGACAAGACACCACCACCACAAACTATAGGGCAATGATACAAATTATTAGAAGTTTTACCACTAATGATCTGTGGGCGGCATGGAATTCTAGGCGGAGTCAGATAACAAATTATTTATTGTAAATTCAATATTGTAATTTATATTTATTTAATACAAAATATCAGAAGGGGTTAAATTGTTGTATACTACATGTTGAAGTTATTTTTTGTGTCTGTGTGTGTGGTCAAATATAATTTCTAGATTATAAAATGTTAGATATATGTGTTTGATATACATTATAGATAAATATTTACATTTTATATGATTTATGATTTATATAATTTTAATAAAGTATATTTTATGAGCATTATATATTTATAAGATAATTTAATTTAATATTTGAAATAAATAGTTATTAAACAAATTAAAACTTATAATTAAAATATGAAAAGTTAATATTTGGCAGCCGCTACAGATCTAATTTCTCTTATCTAATAATTATTATCAATGCATTAGAATATTTATTGTAAATTTTAACGATAGATGGCGTTTGAAAATATAATAATAACATGGTGTTTATATTCCACACACCCAGATTTAGGAAACAGGTTACCTGAGCGAATTGCGGACAAAATCCCGACAGAAACGTTATCCCGACATGGTCAAAATCTAACAAATAAAAATCTGAATATGTGTCAACACTATGTTTGGAGCAAAATATATAAACGAAAGATTTGTTTTCTGCCAATTTAAATTATCGGGATTTTTTTTTACCCTGTCGGGATTTTAGTTGGTCGAGATTTTGACCCTGTCGGGATTCTGACATTGTCGGAATTTATAGTTGTCGAGATTTTGACCCTGTCGGGATTTTAGTTGGTCGAGATTTTGACCCTGTCGGGATTCTGACATTGTCGGAATTTATAGTTGTCGAGATTTTGACCCTGTCGGGATTTAAGTCGGTCGAGATTTTGACCCTTTCGGGATATTAGGGTTGTCGGGATTTTGACCCTGTCGGGATATTAGAGTTGTCGGGATTATAGTTGTCGGGATTTTGACCTTGTCGGGATTTTGACCCTATCGGGATTTTAGGGTTATCGGGATTTTTACCCAGTCGGGATTCTAACATTGTCGGGATTTATAGTTGTCGGGATTTTAACCCTGTCGAGATTTTAGTCTGTCGGGATTTTGACCCTGTCGGTAATTATAGTTGTCGGGATTTTAACCAGGACCCCAGATATGACCTCTTAGGTTAATTCTGGAGATTTTCCCTGAGTGGATCTCATGTAATCAAGGCTGTCCGGAACTGACGAGGGTCATTGGCACGAGAGAGCCACCAGGGTCTCCAGGTGGTGTTGTCGCCGACCAAAGTCTGACAGATTGTCGAGAGACGGTGATGTTTTTCATCTCTTTTGAAGATAACTATAGCCTTTGTTTTTATTTTAAAAAATTGCCACCTTTGTAGAGATTAAATTGCCACGTTTTTTTAATAAAAAGCTGATATCATTATAATACAATTTCCTTCATGCTAAATTGACAACAATTATTTTCTGGGCCTTGTATACACTCATGAGCAAAACTTAACTTGTCGCCGGTCGTTTATTTTTTTCTTTTTTTGAAGGAGACAGAAACAATTTTGTTTACAATTATGTGTGTACCAAGATGGGCACCTCTCCCTTTAATTATGCATCAGAACGATGTATTATGTTCATCATTCTAGTAAAAAACTTTAATGGTGGTGATAAAGGATGAGCCACAACACCAGTTTTGCCAAATTCAGACAAAAGCCAATCTATATACAAGGGTTTCGGGTTTGGTTCTCATCATTATAGGGGCGACTTTGATTTCATAATGTATCCTGTGCAAAAAAAAAACATAGTAAACAGTTTGGATTTTGTCTGAATTTGACAAAACTGGTGATATTGATCATTATCCACCATACAAGTAAAGTGTTTTTACTAACGTGATAAACATAGTGAAATTTTCCTCTTTCTGGAGTCTAAAGAGAGGGGGAGAATAAGAAATAATGTTAGGAATTAAGAAAAAAGGCATCTCCTGATCGTACAACTAAAAGTTGCTGATGGCTTGCGCCATCTTTAGGAATAAATTACAAATAATCGTTTATTTTTTTAAATTATTTCCTAATTGGCCAAATATCCATTTTTAATTAACCAAGAAATGCTAACTACGTACACGTTTTGGGACTGTTAGCTCTCATCAGCGTGGTGAAAGCTGTACAAAGGGCATTTGACCAATTCTGGAATAATTAAAAATTAACGATTAGTATATATTTATACCGTCAGATGGCACAAGTCATCAGTAAGTTTTAGTTGCACAATAATAAGATGCATTTCTTACTTAATTTATCCACCTGATACTTTTTTGTACTATTTCTCACAATGTTGGGAATACCAAGAAATAAACAGTTAGTCATTCTTACACCGTCTTGGTAGCGAGACAATAAACAACCACTTTTTTTTTAACCTTTTTTTCTTATTTTTAACCACACTCATGGACAAGACTTGAAGAAGTTGTACCTTTTAGCATGTATATTGGAATTCAAACAATAACTATAAAAGATGTTACAGTGACCTTTATTGAACACACTGGATAACCAAGTGTGAACAAAATTACCTGTCTCCTTAAAAAAAAAAAAAAGACTGGCGACAACAAAGACTCTCCACTTTCTTAAATTCTGTCTATGAGTGAATATTCTCAACTTTCTACTTAACTTAATTTTTCTTCTTCAAAAAAAATACGGCAAATATTAGCAATATATGCCAATTAGTTAAATTACATAACACCTGTTTATAAGAAATGCAGACACATCACAGGACAAAGGAAGCTGATAAGAACACTCTGCAGACTTCCAGGAAAGGATATAAATTTGACCAAAAACGAAATCGTTTTTATCGTTGGATTTCGCAGGAATAGGTAAGCGTCATGGTGTGACACATGGTCCTAAGTCTTCTAAGAGCCTTTTATCAGAGCGGTTGAGCAATGTCCTCTCGTACAAAGGAAACTTATCATCCTTGGAAAACCCATAGTTTCTGTTTGTTCCTTTGCTTCAATAACATCCACTGCATCCTTTGTTAGGAAATATAGAGGCATCATAAATATGGATTGATTTCGTAATCCAGAAATCAAAGAAACAGAGAGAAAACATTAAATACATATATTTACATATGGAAATTCGAAACTATTATAGACGCGTATGATTCTTTTAAAAAGTAAACAATTTCTATTGCCCTTATTGCAATGGAAAAATTAAGGGGAGTAGAATTGTTTAATTTTTAAAAGAATCATACACGTCTATAATAGTTTCGAATTTTATAATAGATGGCACGCTAATGCATCTTAATATTTACATATAAAAAATTCAAACTATTATAGACACGTATGATTCTTAATTATCTATTAATTATATATTATATTAATTAAGAATCATGCGTGTCTTAAATAGTGTCAATTTCTCATTTAAAAAAAAAAAAGATGGCGCGCTAATGCGTCATATTATATTTACAAAAAAATACGCTATATACACTCATGGACAAAACTTGAGGAAGTTGTACCTTCTAACATGTATATCGCGATTCAGACAATAACTCTGAAGGATATTTTACACACAGTGACCTTTATGGAAGACACACCAGATAACCAAAGTGTGAACAAAATTGCTTCTGTCTCCTTCAAAAAGAAAAGACCGTCGATATCAAAGATTTTCCACTTCTTTAAGTTTGGCCCATGAGTATATATATATATATATATACAGAAAAAAAAAGATTATTTGCATATTTGTTTTAGAAATAATTGTACAAGACTATTGTTGTTGTGGAGAATTAAGAAAATGCAAAAGTTATATGTTTTAATTTAAGAAGAATTTGAGAATCTCTCTCTCCAAGTTTCTGCCTTTGTGCCAAGTGAATGTTGACAATGTTTTCAGCAGTCAGTAAAAAACAACACGAGTCATCATTTGTCTCTTCACTTCAATAACAAGCCATCAGCTTGTTCGACACACAAAGAAAGACTGTTGTTACATCAACATACAATTATCCAATTCTTTCAACACCTCACGTAAGATAGACCTCAAACTTGTATTACACCCGTAACTTCCTAAGAAATATGTTGGAGAAAAAATGAAAGACAATTTGAGGAAAGGTCAAATGTCAATATTTACATCTAGTGACGCCATCTTTCAACTGCGAAAATAATCAAAAGTGAAGATTATCAAATTCATCTTAAACATCACAATACCTTGTGTGTGTTTTTATTTATTTCGTCTCAATTTACAGGTGTTACATTCGAGCACAGCTCGCGAGTCACCTTGTCCTGGCTATTTACACATGGCGAGTTGGTGAAGTAGAAGTGGTCCCCCTAGGCCTTGCAGGAGGGCAGCTGTTGGGCGATGAGCTCTTGACTAAGTGTCAGGGCCGGGTCGTCGGAATCGGGGATTGATATCTCCTTTATTTTTTAGAATATCTTGTATGGTTGGATTATTTGAATTTTGCATTTGAAGGTATAATTTCTAAACGGAAGTTTGATACATATCTTCTAGATCGGGTTGGTTCAAGTCCTCCTTCAGTATCTTGTTTGATAGGTTGAATGGAGCTCCTATACTTGTCCGAAGGCAGATTCTCATAAATGCGTTTATCCTGTTTTTGTTTGTGGTTGTAATATATTTACACCAAATTGGGAGTGTGTATGTTACTATCGGGAGGATACAACTTCTGTATAGAGTAAACTTTTGTTTTATAGTCAATTTGCTTCTATAGTTGAACAGGCTTGATAATGTTATTTTTGCGATTTTTGCTTTCTTTATGACATTTTTGACATGCATGTTGAATTTCAACTTGGAGTCTAAGGTAACTCCAAGATATTTAACGCTGTCACTCCAGTTAATAGGGCTCTGGTTTACCTTTAGGATGGATTGTGGCTTGAATTTTTTATTGTCATGGGGAGGAAAAATTATTGCCTGAGACTTTTTTGGGTTGATGTCTAATTTCCAATCATTGCACCACTTGTGTGTGTGTTCGAAATAAATACTTATATATAATCTCTAGTAAATAAATGTTTTTCAAAAGTTCCAATTGGTTCTTTGATGTCACATGACCTTAACTAGCTAATTATATTTGAGGTATAGTAAGGCAAGGATATTATCTTAGCTCAGTGGTTACACACACATTGAGATATTATTATTTTTTTGCTTATCCCTAGTACACGTGTTGGGGCACGTTTTTGAAACCATACCCCAACAGAAGGCGTATGTATAATCAAATCAAATGGATACATGGCTTCCCTCCCACATAGACTTACAGACCACCTTTTTGCCCAGAAACCTAGACAATTGATGGCACCAGACTTCCATGCCGAAAGCTGATGCCTGGTGAAGAAGACACCAGTGACATCCAGAGACATCCGCGCTGGAAGCTGTTGTTCCATATGTACATATATTCCCCTCACCAAAAATTTAGGTAAAGGTGACCAGAAAAAATGGAGAAGGAAGATTTCTAAAAGACTAAGCCTTATAAATATCCTTCCCGAAAAAAGGAAGCATCACATTACAGTCCAGGTAAAAGGGGCCTGGGTCGATTTTTAGCCAAGACGGGGGGCGATATATATACCGTCCCGAGAAAAGGGAGGATCGTATTACAGCCCATGTGGAGGAGGCCTGGGGTCTGATGAAATTTTACACTATTGCCGTGGCTGTTTCTCTCTTTAGATTTTTTTTGTTTTGGTAATACTATATGTTCTATTTTGATGGGAGAGGCCTGGGGCGTCTGTAAAATCGTATACTGGAGCCGTTGGCCATTTTGATTGGTGTTTCTTTCGGCGAATGAAAATGCCAGCCAATAGAAACTTTGGCGCGGCCAGCGAATGAAAACGGAGAGAGACAAGAATAAAAGAGGGTTTCTTTGCCAAAAGGCGGATTGAATCGGAGTCTCTCAGTGAGAGGACAGTCTTCAGACGGGAGACCAGACCTTTGCCGGCACTTTCGAGAAAAGGTAAGCCATTTGTCATTATGACTTAGCGCCCCCCCCCCCCCCCCTTTTTGTGTAGTAACCAACCTAGATTTCGCATGGGCCCTAAAGGGCTATAAAGTAACTTCAGGTCACCTCTATCTAAATTTTACTATGTAAATAGCATATCTCGTCAGTATAGACATGTTCCCAAATTTTAATTTATTTAAATAAATATCTAGAGAAATTTTCTTGTTTCCTCTCATACATATTTCATTCCTTTTGCTTTATGGTACTACCCCCCACACCTTAATTTCACAAATTGTACTAAATATAGAACTACCGACTCTGTTGGAATAGAGTTGTGTACTATATCTTTGCTGTGATATATTGACACAGCAACAGTCGCAAATTACGACTTTATTAGGGCTACTTTGAGGGTATCTATCTGTCAGGTTTTAGTAATGTTTGTACTTTTATGTGTTTCAGTGCGTTATTCCATCATATTTACCATTATACCATATTTTCTGATTCCTCTGGCTATTGTTACGCTGTTAGGAGGGTACGGCATGATGCAAACAGATTTGTATGTTTGACTATTGTTTGTGTTATTTGGGCTATAAAAACGCCTTAATATGAATTTATTTACAGTTGATCTGTAGAAATTATAGAGATCTGTTGCTATAATTTTCCTCTATGAAATAGCTCCCAGCGTCTTCAGTGGGTTGCTAAACCTCCAGAAGGAGTCTTTTATAGATTGCCCAATTTAATAACGATTTCATGGGTTGTCTGATGAAATTGTATACTAGTGTCGTGGCTGTTTCCATCTTTAGACCTTTGTTCTGACAATATTATATGCTCGATCCCTGCTTTAGCTCAACTCTTAATCAATTACAGAGATTCCCCCCCTTTTTTTATTTTATTTATCCTGTTTGCACAAATTGCATTACATGTGATGATGTAAAGACATATGTCGATAGTGCATCATTGACAGCTGTGCTTCTATTATACAACATTAAGGTCTTGCTGCGGGTTATATACATGGGGTTGTTGGCCTAAATTGCTATATATATATATACTTAAGTAAGGAAACTTTAATAAGTCACATCGTGTATCCTCCCTTTTCATCTATCCAAACCGGGAACGCAACAATGGCGCCCCACGTTGGGCGCCATTGTTGCGTTCCCGGTTTGGATAGATGAAAAGGGAGGATACACGATGTGACTTATTAAAGTTTCCTTACTTAAGTATATATATATATAGCAATTTAGGCCAACAACCCATGTATATAACCCGCAGCAAGACCTCAATGTTGTATAATAGAAGCACAGCTGTCAATGATGCACTATCGACATATGTCTTTACATCATCACATGTAATGCAATTTGTGCAAACAGGATAAATAAAAAAAAAGGGGGGGAACTCTGTAATTGATTAAGAGTTGAGCTAAAGCAGGGATCGAGCATATAATATTGTCAGAACAAAGGTCTAAAGATGGAAACAGCCACGACACTAGTATACAATTTCATCAGACAACCCATGAAATCGTTATTAAATTGGACAATTTATAAAGACTCCTTCTGGAGGTTTAGCAACCCACTGAAGACGCTGGGAGCTATTTCATAGAGAAAATTATAGCAACAGATCTCTATAATTTCTACAGATCAACTGTAAATAGATTCATATTAAGGCATTTTTTTATAGCCCAAATAACACAAACAATAGTCAAACATACAAATCTGTTGCATCATGCCGTACCCTCCTAACAGCGTAACAATAGCCCAAGGAATCAGAAAATATGGTATAATGGTAAATATGATGGAATAACGCACTGAAACACATAAAAGTACAAACATTACTAAAACCTGACAGATAGATACCCTCAAAGTAGCCCTAATAAAGTCGTAATTTGCAACTGTCGCTGTGTCAATATATCACAGCAAAGATATAGTACATAACTCTATTCCAACAGAGTCAGTAGTTCTATATTTAGTACAATTTGTGAAATTAAGGTGTGGGGGGTAGTACCATAAAGCAAAAGGAATGAAATATGTATGAGGGGAAACAAGAAGATTTCTCTAGATATTTATTTAAATAAATTAAAATTTGGGAACATGTCTATACTGACGAGATATGCTATTTACATAGTAAAATTTAGATAGAGGTGACCTGAAGTTACTTTATAGCCCTTTAGGGCCCATGCGAAATCTAGGTTGGTTACTACACAAAAAGGGGGGGGGCTAAGTCATAATGACAAATGGCTTACCTTTTCTCGAAAGTGCCGGCAAAGGTCTGGTCTCCCGTCTGAAGACTGTCCTCTCACTGAGCGACTCAGATTCCATCTGCCTTTTGGCAAAGAAACCCTCTTTTATTCTTGTCTCTCTCCGTTTTCATTCGCTGGCCGCGCCAAAGTTTCTATTGGCTGGCATTTTCATTCGCCGAAAGAAACACCAATCAAAATGGCCAACGGCTCCAGTATACGATTTCACAGACGCCCCAGGCTTCTCCCATCAAAATAGAACATATAGTATTACCAAAACAAAAAAAATCTAAAGAGAGAAACAGCCACGGCAATAGTGTAAAATTTCATCAGACCCCAGGCCTCCTCCACATGGGCTGTAATACGATCCTCCCTTTTCTCGGGACGGTATATATATCGCCCCCCGTCTTGGCTAAAAATCGACCCAGGCCCCTTTTACCTGGACTGTAATGTGATGCTTCCTTTTTTCGGGAAGGATATTTATAAGGCTTAGTCTTTTAGAAATCTTCCTTCTCCATTTTTTCTGGTCACCTTTACCTAAATTTTTGGTGAGGGGAATATATGTACATATGGAACAACAGCTTCCAGCGCGGATGTCTCTGGATGTCACTGGTGTCTTCTTCACCAGGCATCAGCTTTCGGCATGGAAGTCTGGTGTCATCAATTGTCTAGGTTTCTGGGCAAAAAGGTGGTCTGTAAGTCTATGTGGGAGGGAAGCCATGTATCCATTTGATTTGATTATACATACGCCTTCTGTTGGGGTATGGTTACAAAAACGTGCCCCAACACACGTGGTACAGACCATGATAATCATGGTGGGTAGAAGTAGGCGACTGCTTTTACTGTAAGTGCACCACATGTCTACACATGTGAAAAGCAGTTCGACTTTGCAATTACAAATATGCCAGAGCCCCGTTTGGTTACTTGCACTCTCTGGTAGGGTTGGACTTTTGCAAGAATCGGGGGCTACAGGAGCATTTTTTTTTATCAGAAAAAAGTTTCCAATGCGGGAATCGAACCCGGGTCTTAGCGGTCGAAAACCAACGGTTTAGACCATCCTTCCACCGACCCCCGAGATATTAAATAAACAATCAGAGTTCAAATCCCATCATTTCAATCAACCCTTTTATATAAAATACCTAAAAAATGAGTATATATAACGCCAACAAAGCCATACGATGACTCATTTTATATTCTCTAAATTTTTAATTAGCTAGCGGTGCAAATATGCGTTCAGTATCTTCAATATATTATCCATTACCTTTGCGACCGCTTAAAGATCTATTGTAATATTTTGATATCTAAATGTTTAGGTTTATTTTTTAGAAGAGATTGTAATATGTTATATGTATTACCCCCATCATTATTATAATTCATTGATATTCATCAAATACACTTATAGACACAAAACTTATAAGGAAGTTATACTTTTTAACATGTATATAGAGATTTAGACAATAACTCTGAAACACAGTGACCTTTATTGAAGACACACGAGACGACCAAGTGTGAACAAAATTGCCTCTGTATCCTTAAAAAAAAAAACAGACGACTGGCGACATCAAAGACTTTTCACTTCCTTATGTTTTGTCCATGAGTGTATGTAGAAGCAATTAAGCGAATAAAAATTGAATATAAATTGAGTATGAATTTGACGTCGCTGAGTAAGGTCTCCATCATCGAGTAAAAAAAAAAAAAAGACAATTTGCCCTTCTTTTTAATATTTGCTGATGAACATCAGAAAAATTGTCATCTAGATTAGTATTGGTTTCCAGATTCTAAATATATCAATATAAAAATACCAGATCAAGATGGAATTGAGCATGAAAGTGGTCATTGTTGAAATCGTAAACTAGCAATCAAGAAAAGGACTTGAAAAATAATGGAAGAAATATATATATATAAATGGCGTGTCTACAAACTATCTGTCCAGAAATATCACCTGAAATCAAGAATACGGAGAAAACTTCAGAGAAGGCATTGGCGTGCAGACTTAGATCTAAATAGCCCACTATCCAACAGTATCAAGAAGGCAATAGAAGTGTAAAATGTATATAGTCTCGGTAGATGGTTCTTGAAATCAAGTATAAAGAAAGTAATTCAGAAGAAAGTAGCTCTCCCAAAAGAGCGGCCATTGATTGAATTGGGAAGTGGTTAAGAAAGGCTGAGTTTAGCCCTCTCTGTAGGCATGTTCTTCCGAATCAAATATCAAGAAAAGAAATCCTAATGATAGGTAGCCCTTCGAAAATCCAATTAAAGATAATTGAATAAGTGCTTGATTAATATCTGGTGTAGCCCTCAACAGGCGGTCCTC
>CP092881.1:9776473-9800694 GCA_030710605.1 Cordylochernes scorpioides | reverse complement strand
GATCATTTTTATATGTAATATGTATATTAAGTGATTATATTTATTTTATATCAATTTTGAACATGTCAAAACAATTATAAGGCAATAAAGTGCCATCTATATATCATAAATGGAACTATCAAAGCACGAATGTTTCTTTTAAACATAAAATAAACTTCTACTATTGTTAAAAAAGGTATACACCGATCAAATTAATTGCAAAAAGTTTCTTTAATATAAAATATAAAACGGCTAGCTTTCAAGCGTTAGCTCATCATCAGGCCAAGAAGGGATTTGCGAAAGATGATTCTCTTATATCTCTCTAGATCTTCAAGAGACAACTCCATTTTAAGATTTAGATTGCGGAATAATTGCAATGACGATTAAAAAAGGTATACACCGATCAAATTAATTGCAAAAAGTTTCTTTAATATAAAATATAAAAAATAAAACTTGGCCTGATGATGAGCTAACGATTGAAAGCTAGCCGTTTTATACTTTATACTAGCCGAATGACCCGGGCAACGCCCGGGTTTTACCCGATTAAATGTTTTTATTCAAATACTATTTGTTACAATTATAAATTGGCGCCGTGGATGTCACTCTTGTGAAACGTCCAGCTGCAAACTTTGTGTCTGAGAAGCGATATTTTTATAGAAAGATGATCTAGCTTTTGTTTTCTGCTCGAATGAATGTTTTTCTGTTAGAATTTTGTTCCTGCGTACAAAATAATGAACTGGTTTCACCCGTGGTCTCTGCTTTTTGGAATTTTTCCCGATATAATTTTGTATCTGATAATCAAACATGATACAGCAATATCGTCATCATCATTTTCTGAATAAAAATATATAGTTTTAATAATTGATTTATATATTTTTAAAAATAGCCTATCGTCTTCCCCGTATTTTTTTTACCTATGTATGGAAATTTTGGTTTGAATTAGTGAACTACTGCGAATTTGTATACCGGACATAAAACAGACAGACAAACAAACATACAAACATTCATTTTTATATATTAATACTTTAACTCTGTTGAATTTTTTTGTATTTTATCGATAACAGCAAAGTTATGTATGTTAAAGTTAGGAAAAATATTTTGATGTTAAGCAAAACCTGCTCCATCTCGTTTTACATAAATGTTGAAAATTTGGTCGAAATTGATGCATTGTAACGAAAGTTTTTAGTGAACAACACTTATGAAATTTCCATTTTATTAATATAGATTAAAGAAACTTTTTGCAATTAATTTGATCGGTGTATACCTTTTTTAATCGTCATTGCAATTATTCCGCAATTCTACTATTGTTACTGCGATGAAAAAATTTTGGAAGAGCTTGGCTCATCAATGGTGAACCTTCCCAGCGGTTTCACCAATTTAAAAGAAACATTAATACAAAGCAATAACACGTCATCTATATATAACGAAAGAAGACAATTAAGACGCGAATGTTTATTTTCACAAATAAATCAATTCGTGATTACTGCTTCCATTTCTTATATCAAAACAACTTTACGAAATTCCTGCGATCCACTGTCGCTCTTTTTCAGTATAAATAATTAAAATATATAATGATTTGCATATTCAAAAAATAAAATATTAATCGATTTAACGTGGATTTTCAAAAAAATATATATTTTTTTTCAGATAAACTAACTTCTTATTGTCTTTACTGCGATGAAATATTGGGAGGGCCTGGCTCATCAGTGGTGAACCCTATCAGCGGTTTCGTCTGTTTAATCTACCGTACCACTCTAATATTGCATTAGGCTATCTTACTTTCTACTTTTGAGCAGATGAAGGAAAACATTCCGAAAGCTCCTCATTATGTAAATAGGAATAAATAGCGTCAAATTTTTCTTCTTCATTTTCAATATAATATAAATATGCGTTATTTTTTTATCTATTCTATTTATCAATGTAATTTGAATCATCTAAGAATACTGATATTACATATCTAAAGTGTGAACTAAAATGGTTACAAGGAGTATTTGTACAGCTTCTATATTATGATGCATTAGCGCGCCATCAGTTATGACAATTTCGAAACTATTAAAGACACGTAAGATTCTTTTTAAAATTAAATAATTTCTACTGCCCTTACTGCAATGGAAAAAATTAATGGAAGGACCTGGCTCATCAGTGGTGAACCCTCCCAGCGGTTTCGCCAGTTTAATCTACCATACTGCTGTTCGGTAACCGAAAAATGGTTCACCACTGATGAGCCGGGCCCTCCCATAAATTTTTCCATTGCAGTAAGGGCAGTAGAAATTATTTAATTTTAAAAAGAATCATACGCGTCTTTAATAGTTAAGAATTTTCACAGCCTCTATATATTTTTGCATTATTTTTTATTAATTTTATGCCATTTATATGGGAGTCTTATCTGATATTTTAATATGTTGATAATGCCTTGACCGCATAACACTGAATTCTGTAATGATTTCTACGCCATCTATTGGAATTATTATTAAATAAACTCTCATTTATTATAAAATATATTTAAAAAAAAAGAAAGGCACATTTCCCTTTTAAAAAAACGCAACTATGTGCCATCTATTGACGCCTCTTCAATATAACGGACTCGGTTCGATGACAAAGCCATAACACCAGCTTTGGGAAATTCAGAACGTCTACTTGGATACCATGGTTTCTGGATAATGGCCCTCGTCAATCCAGACAAGGATCTGAAAGGGATTCGTGGAATATTCAGGAGTTTTCAAAGAGGTTTGTAGCTGAAAAAGTGGTTAGGGGCCTGCAATTCTATAGCTAAACTATGGATGGAAATTTTGTCGAGAGGAAATTAGTCTAAAAATAAAAGGCTACCTCTCCCATCAAAATAGACGACAAAACTCCATCAGTGAAATCCTTGTGGGTCATGATATCAAAAACCTGGACTCACGAGAGCCATAGGCCGAGACCATGGTCTCCGGATGGGCGTTCTGAAATTTCTAAAATCGGTGTTGGGTTTTGTCACTGTATCGATTCTGTTAGATTGCACTGGCGGTCAATAGATGACGGGTATATTTGAAGGGAGAGGTGTATTTTTTACTATTTTTATAAATCATTTTCCTCCCAGCAAATAAAAGTTCTATCAATTAGGATTGGTCATGATAATATTATTGAGTGGAGGTAGTAGTTGATTTAAGCTCATACAAAGACGTTATAAAAAAACATATAGTCGTATACATGGCTATACCTTGATACCTTGTAGGTGATAAATTATAACTACATGTGTAGAGATTAAACCACTTTACTGACTTCTAGTCAACAATAATACAAAGAATATTTTTAGATAACAACAATAGAATTTATACAAAAAATATATATTTACATCAACTCTCCCCAAGAAATCCCTAAATACTTTCGTCCAAATATTTATAATACAGTGGACCCTCGGTTTATGAGCACCTTGGAGTACAAGCTTTTCGCAGTACGAGCAAAATTTTTTAAAAATTTTACCTCGGATTACGAGTGAAATTTCGCATTACGAGCAACTCGTGATGGTTGCCCGTAATCGTGATGGATGAAAATTCACTGGGATCCCTCCCTTCAGATCAGATTCTGGAAATATGTAAAATGTGGGAAACTGTGCAATTGTTCGTAGCAAGAAGAATTGCCCGAGTTTCAATTATTATAAATAAGAAATTAGTTTCGCACTACGAGCGTTTTGGAGTACGAGCATGGCTCTGGAACGGATTATGCTCTCAAACCGAGGGTCCTCTGTACTCAATTTGTTACAAACAACGAAAATTTCAAAAGTTTTTTAAATAGAATAAAGGCAGTGATGGATTTAAGTTGCTTTTGTGGTATTGAGGAACAAACCTCAAGACATCTACTGATCGATTGCCCAGCATTTCAAAATTATAGAATGAAGAATGAACTAGTTGTTTGTGAACTTAACGATTTGATTTCCGATAAAAAATCATATTTAAAGTTCAATTCATTTTGTAAATACATTCTAAACTTTCTACAAAATCTGGATCTCTAATGTTTTCATGCGTTGAATAATGTAAATAACTTATGTAAATAAACTTTTCTCCTTGTTTGGCGCAAGTATCCCTTGCGGGATATAGCGCTTTGGAAATAAAATAATTGTAATTGTAACTCGGAACCTTCTCTCCGAAGGGACGTCAAGTTTAAATCAAGGGTTACACAAGCCACCCTGAATTTGGATAGACCTTTGGTTATAATGGAGTTTTCGTCTCCAACATGTTTAATTGCCATGTTAAGGAATTCGCAGAGAATGTCAACATGTGTAGACATATGGTATCTTTACAGTATATGAAGCCACATACCACAACCCACCATGACTATCGTGGAAATGTATAGTTGATACATGTGATAGCGTAGGTTTCATGTCTATGGGATTTTTATAACGAATACATAGTTCTCTGTTACCAGCCATGGGAAAGAGATTGAGTGGTTATTACATCATAAAGGCCATCTGGGACTCATCAATGTCAGGCGAGATTTCCAGTAATCTTTAAGATACTCTCTTCAAGGTTATTGCCTTACAATAAAATCTCCACTTCATACAGTACAAGCTCTCAGTCTTCTCTGAATTTACACCTAACGGGAAATAACTGATGCTGCTTCGTTAAAATACAAAAAAAAATGTGAAACATGTTAGGTCGCATGTGCTACCGACATGATAGCTTACTAAAGAGATCAATTGAAGGACACATTGAAGACACCAGGAGAACACCCTTGTACTATAGTTCCACAACGACTGAAGAATTGGGATATTGCTTGTTTTTAGGTCGGTGTTATTATCAATAATTTGGTTATCATTGGTTATCACATCAACATATAATTAACCAAACACTAACTTGTTCTTTCAACACCTCATGTAAGATAAACCTCAAACTTGTATTACACCCATAACTTCCTAAGAAACATGCTGGAGAAAAAATGAAAGACAATTTGAGTTAAAGTCAAATGTCAATATTTACATCTAGTGACGCCATCTTTTAACTACAGAAATAATAAAACACATTGAATTTATATCAAATATTATTTCTGCAGACTATACTTCCCCTGTAGAGCGAAGTACAGTGTCGTGAGCCCCGAGCCGCTACGGTAACAGTGAACAGGGAACTCTGAAATGTGGCTGACTAACGGGGCAATGACACCTCCCTATCCATGGAGGACAAGACATCACCACCACAAACTATACTGCAATGATACAAATTATTAGAAGTTTTACCACTAATGATCTGTGGGCGGCATGGAATTCTAGGCGGAGTCAGATAACAAATTATTTATTGTAAATTCAACTTTTAATTACATTTATTTAATACAAAATATCAGAAGGGGTTAAATTGTTGTATACTACATGTTGAAGTTATTTTTTGTGTCTGTGTGTGTGTGTGGTCAAATATCATTTTTAGATTATAAAATGTTAGATATATGTGTTTGATATACATTATAGATAAATATTTACATTTTATATGATTTATGATTTATATAATTTTAATAAAGTATATTTTATGAGCATTATATATTTATAAGATAATTTAATTTAATATTTGAAATAAATAGTTATTAAACAAATTAAAACTTATAATTAAAATATGAAAAGTTAATATTTGGGAGCCGCTACAGATCTAATTTCTCTTATCTAATAATTATTATCAATGCATTAGAATATTTATTGTAAATTTTAACGATAGATGGCGTTTGAAAATATAATAATAACATGGTGTTTATATTCCACACACCCAGATTTAGGGAACATGTTACCTGAGCGAATTGTGGACAAAATCCCGACAGAAACGTTATCCCGACATGGTCAAAATCTAACAAATAAAAATCTGAATAATTGTCAACACTATGTTTGGAGCAAAATATATAAACGAAAGATTTGTTTTCTGCCAATTTAAATTATCGGGATTTTTTTTACCCTGTCGGGATTTTAGTCGGTCGAGATTTTGACCCTGTCGGGATTTTAGTTGGTCGAGATTTTGACCCTGTCGGGATTCTGACATTGTCGGAATTTATAGTTGTCGAGATTTTGACCTTGTCGGGATTTTTACCTTGTCGGGATTTTAACCCTGTCGGGATTTTAGTCTGTCGGGATTTTTTTAGTTAGTCGAGATTTTGACCTTGTCGGGATTTTGACCTTGTCAGGATTTTAACCCTGTCGGGATTTTAGTCGGTCGAGATTTTAACCCTGTCGGGATTTTAGTTGGTCGAGATTTTAACCCTGTCGGGATTTTGACCTTGTCGGGATTTTAACCCTGTAGGGATTTTAGTCTGTCGGGATTTTAGGGTTGTCGGGATTTTAGTCTGTCGAGATTTTGACCCTGTCGGGATTTTGACATTGTCGGGATTTTTGCTTGTCGGGATTTTAACCAGGACCCCAGATATGACCTCTTAGGTTAATTTGCCCTGAGTGGATCTCATGTAATCAAGGCTGTCCGGAACTGACGAGGATCATTGGCACGAGAGAGTCACCAGGGTCTCCAGGTGGTGTTGTCGCCGACCAAAGTCTGACAGATTGTCGAGAGACGGTGATGTTTTTCATCTCTTTTGAAGATAACTATATCCTTTGTATATCCACCTTTTTAGAAGATTAAATTTCCACGTTTTTTAAATAAAAAGCTGATATCCTTATAATAAAATTTCCTTCTGTTGAAGTTTGAGATTGAATCAAGGAATAAAAGGATTATTTATTAAACAAAGTAACTTAAAACAAGATGTTAAAGTAGCAAAATTTTAAAGGCAAGTATATGTAGGAAGGCGAGAGACAAAAGACTATATATATTGACGTCGACCGCAGCGCCGCCGCGGCCGTTGATTGGTCGATCCCCCAATACTCCACGCCAATTTTGATCGCTATTCCAACACTCCCTCTCGATCCAAAATGTTCATTAGACCTCTTAAGTAGTGGAATTTGTTTCGTGGAAGAGGTTTAGTCATTATATCAGCTAGCTGTTCTGAGCTGCAAACATGATGCACTTTAAGTTCACCTTCTTCATGTTTGGATCTAATGAAGTGGTAGCGAACATCAATATGTTTCGTTCGTTTGTGGAATACTGGATTTTCAACAAGTTTTATTGCTGCTTGGTTGTCGATATAAAGTTCAGTTTCTTTAGTAATATCACAGCCGATGCCCTGTAGAAGTCTTCTGATCCAAATCAATTCCTTGGCAGCACTGCAGGCAGCGATGTATTCACTTTCGGTGGTTGAAAGTGCGATAATTGGTTGTCGTTGGCTTGCCCAAGAAACAGTTCCTCCGTTCATCATGAAGGCATAACCAGTCATACTTTTTCTGGAGTCAACATCACGAGCAAAATCACTATCAGAGTAGCCAACAAGTTGGTCTTGTCCAGTGAAGAGAATTCCCATGTGTGGAGTGCCTTTCAGATAACGGAAAATATTCTTCACTGTTGTACAATGTGCAGGTCCTGGATATTCTAGGAATTTACTCACTTGTGAAACTGCATAAGTGATATCTGGACGTGAAACACATGATGCAAACATAAGGGATCCAACAGCTTCTCGAAAAGGGAATTTAGGCATCTTTTCCTTTTGTTCTGGAGTAGGACAGTCCTGCTTTGTTAAGATGACAGAAGGATCCATAGGCACCGAAGCAAATTTACTCAAAATTTTGTCAATATATGATGACTGGTGAATGAAAATACTTGCCCTATCTTCTGACTGCTCTATTTGTAGCCCAACAAAAAAGTTAACACTTCCAGATGTAATATCAAATGCGTGTTCTAACTCATCCATTATAATAGCTATTGCCTCTTTATCTTTAGATAGAATAATTCCATCATCAACATAGAGAGCTAAGATAACATTTGAATCATTGTGTGTTCCAATGAAAATGCACGGGTCGGCGTCTGATGTTTTGAAATTATGGCTATACAAAAAATTGGTAAATTTCTTATTCCAATTTCTAGAAGATTGTCTCAGACCATACATACTTTTATGTAATCTATAGCAGCTATTATCATCTCTCTTGTAGCCTTCTGGTTGTTCAAGATAAACAAGTTCCTCTAATTCGCCATTGAGAAAAGCTGTCTTTACATCGAATTGCTTAAGAAACATCCTTTCAGAAGCAGCGTGTGATAAAAGAATGCGTAACGAATCATACCTGACTACTGGGCTAAACGTATCGAAATAGTCAACATTTTTGATTTGAGAATAGCCTTTTGCAACTAATCTGGCTTTGAACCGTTGAATTGTACCATCGGACTCCGTTTTAATTTTATAAACCCATTTACAACCGATAGGTTTATGACCATCTGCCAGACGTTCTAAAGTCCATGTTTTATTTTTATTTAATGCATCTATCTCTTCATCCATGGCTAATTTCCATCTTTCTGAATCTGAACTTGTTATTGCATCTATATAGTTACTGGGTTCATGAGCGAGCGCAAAGTTACATTGGCTATCCGAAACTTTAGAGCGTGTTATCATTGGATGCGAACTGATATCGGATACTGGCAGCATTTCCTGCACTGGGAAGTTTGTTGTTGCAACTGGTGATTCATCCGGAGCGCTGTTAATCTGGAATATTATTTCTTTCGGTTTGGTAGATTCTCTATCTGAATGTGGAGTAGCTTTCTCATCGAATGTGACATCTTTAGAAATTCTTATTTTTCTAGTTTTCCAATCCCATAATCTAAAATTTTTGCTTGTATTCTCATAACCTAAAAACATAAGTTTTATCGATTTATTATCCCACTTTTTACGGTTTTCTTTGGGAATATGCATATAAGCATTACAGCCAAATATTTTATAGTTAGCTACATTAGGCTTTGTGCCAAAGAAAAGTTCATAAGGTGTCGTTCCAGGGGTTTGCTTAGTCGCACTTCTATTTAGAATATAAATTGCTGTGTTACATGCCTCAGCCCAAAAAAATCCTGGAAGATTTCGTGAATTTAGCATGGACCTGGCTGCTTCCACAATCGTACGATTGTCTCTTTCTATACGTCCTATCTGTTCGTGCACATAAGGTGCAGTGAACTCGTGAATTATCCCAAATCTTTTACATAAATCTGCAAAATTATCGCCTTTAATTCTAGCGCATTATCAGTCCTAAGAACTTTTATCTTATTTCCAGTTTGAGTATAGATTAGAGTAGCATATTCTTTGAATATATCTAGCACATCTGATTTGTTTTTAATAAAATAAATATGGCGATAACCACTAAAGTAATCTTTAAATAAGCAGAAATACAGATATTTACTTAATGATTGAGTCTGCATTGGGCCACAAATATCAGCATAAATAAACTCACCTAGCTGGTAGTTTTTGCCATCTGAGGGATAGCACGACTTTCTATGGGCTTTTCCAAGTTGGCATCCTTCACAGAATAAAAATTCTCCCTCTAAATCTTGAGGCTGCAGACCATCCACCAATCCTTTGGTCGCCATCTCTCGAAGTGTAGCAACTGGAAGATGCGCAAGTCTCTCGTGCCACAACTGAAGCTTGTTCTCGCTGGTGATGTATCCTTGTGATGATGACGTAACCTTGAAGAGCATCCTGTAGAGGCCGTCATGACGCACTCCTACGGCTTTTAGGTTATTATCCATGAAGATCTGTAGCTTGTCATGTTTGATAATGACGTTGAATCCTCTTCTTGTGGACGTAGAAAGGCTATACAAATTTTTCTTTAGTTGCGGCGAGTAGAGCACATTTCTTATGTACGTATTGTACCATCCACCGTCGACGTAGGCTTGAATCTCGATGTCTCCCATGCCTTCTGCAAGTAGTGTCGAGTTGTCTCCCAAGTAGATTGGATGATCACTGGTGAACGGCGTGTAGGTCTTGAACCACTCTCGTCGAAATGTCATGCTGCAGCTTGCACCGCTGTCAGCATACCAAATATCATTGGGCTCTACTTGATTATCGCACAAAATAAGTCCATAATCACTTGAACTTCCTTTTGAATCATGAAGATTTTTGGATTTATTTTTCTCATTAGCTAATCTTTTTCTACATTCGCGGCTCCAATGTCCAATTCTGTGACAATAGTGGCATTTAGTGTTCTTCTTGGCATCTTGAAAAGAACGTTGTGTATCTTTAGGCTTCGTTCGTGCTTGCCTGTGTAATAAGGCCTCATCTTGTTTAGAAGAACCGCTTTGTTGATTCCTTGTTTCTTCAATCAAAAGTCTTGCAGTTAAATTGTTAAGAGTTTGAGCTTTCGGATCTAACGATTCCCACGCTGCAACAAAGTAGCGCATACTCGAAGGCAAAGTATTTAAAATTTTTGCTACCTTTTGATCTTCCGTTATGGTTCCGCCCATTTGTGAAATTTGTGCAGAAATATTTTCAATTTTTGCTATGTAATCACTTATTGTTTCCGATGTCAATCGTGCATCGAAGAATTGTTGCCAAAGTAGGCCAATAGTAAATTCGGATTTTTGTTCATGAATAGCAAGTAATTTTTGCCACATTTGTGAAGCGGAAGTACAGTTCATCAGGGGCTGAAGAAACCTTAATTCGATTGCCTGTGATAACAACATCCTTGCCTTAACGTCCTTTGATTTCCAATTCTGTAGTGAACTTTCAGAGTTACTGTCGGAGGAAACAACATTCGGCTTTATTTCTAAGCCTTCCAATAATTCTAGTAATTTTTGTTGTTCCAAAAGAAGCCTGAATTGAAATTTCCATAGTGAAAAGTTTTCACCATTAAAAACTTTAATCCTTGAAAGACAATCTTCGCTCATCTTCTTTGTCTTGGAATCGGCCAACGACAAAAAGAAACTAGGGTTATGGTTGGCGGTTGACGCCTAAACTTCAAGCAAAACAAAGGCTTACTCACTGCTGGCGGTTAATCCTTTTAGGCGCAGTGGAAGCGTGCTGGGCCCATAACCTGTTGAAGTTTGAGATTGAATCAAGGAATAAAAGGATTATTTATTAAACAAAGTAACTTAAAACAAGATGTTAAAGTAGCAAAATTTTAAAGGCAAGTATATGTAGGAAGGCGAGAGACAAAAGACTATATATATTGACGTCGACCGCAGCGCCGCCGCGGCCGTTGATTGGTAGATCCCCCAATACTCCACGCCAATTTTGATCGCTATTCCAACACCTTCATTCTAAATTGACAACAATTATTTTCTGGGCCTTGTATACACTCATGAGCAAAAATTAACTTGTCGTCGGTCGTCTATTTTTTTCATTTTTTTTAAGGAGACAGAAACAATTTTGTTTACAATTATGTGTGTACCAAGATGGGCATCTCTCCCTTTAATTGTGCATCAGAACGATGCATTATGATCATCACCTTAGTAAAAAACTTTACTGGTGGTGATAAAGCCACAACACCAGTTTTGTCAAATTCAGACAAAAGCCAATCTATATACAAGGATTTCGGGTATTGGTCCTCATCATTACAGGGTCTACTTCGATTTCATAATGTATCCTGTACAAAATGAAGGTCATAGCTCGAAATCATAGTATACAGTTTGAATTTTATGATGCATTAGCGCGCCATCTGTTATCAACTGATGAGCCAGGCTCTCCCATTAATTTTTCCATTGCAGTAAGGGCAATAGAAGTTTTTTTTTTTTTAAGAATCATACGCGTCTAAAATAGTTTCGTAGTTTGGATTTTATCTGAATTTGCCAAAACTGGTGTTATGGATCATTATCCACCATACCAGTAAAGTTTTTTACTAACGTGATAAGCATAATGCATCGTTCTAAGGTATAATTAAAGGAGAGGTGTCTCTCTCTAGGTACATGAATATCTTCTTGCCTTTATGTTGTATATAATTATGTTCCATCGAGGAAGTTACCCTAACAATGAAGAATCCATACAATCAGAGAATCCTAACGGATAATCTCCAGATTCATTAAGAACCTACTGTATTGACTCATCCATTGATGAGTTCTACTCATCCCCGACAGACACCATCAAAAGTCTCAAGCTTTACAAGCTTGATACCTTAGTGTGATTGAGTGTAGATGAGAAAGAAGAAGATGAAGAACCTGTATATTCTTGATTTGACCGAAGATGGCGATGTCAAGAAATCCAGACCCGTAGATCCATCTCTGCAGGTACTGAGACTGTTGTAGGTGACTTCACGGATGAAAGACAGGAAGAGATTCTAGTCAAATTCTCTCAGTTCTACAATGAGGAAATTTCTATAAATTTACTTCTTGGCAAACACCAAAATGGCGTCGTCATTCAGCCCTCGCGTGAAGATCCATCTCTAGGTTGGTGATGTCTTAGAAACTTGATGAGTTTTCCTGGATTGTTTAAATAATCCAGTTGTTTGGCTTGGGTATAGTTGAGGATATGTTAGTACTATTGTTTTATTTGAAAAAAAAAGTAAAAATAAATATCAGGTAAAAAGTTTCTTTTAATTTAAATTTGAAAGATTTCGAGCAAATATACTGTTCTTCAACGGGCTTCTATGTACAATCTCTAAATAATTTTTATACAGAATAATTGAAAACTTTTGTTATTAGCATGTGCTCTCGCGGGCGTGCATTTTTTTAAAATATTTTTAAAATAATTTTTGGGTAGCTATTGTTTTATACTTGATACATCTTTATAATGTCTTGATGTTTCCAGTAAATTTGATGAGATTTGAGGTGATCAGTTTTGAATCTTGAAACTATCGACTGTTCTTCCATTTTTAAGGTTTTTTTTTATGTCCTCCCTCAGCTTTTTCCTCTTTATACAGAAGTGTGTTTCATAGATTATTTTCAAATTTATTTCCAATATACATGCTAAAAGGTACAACTTCTTCAAGTCTTGTCCATGAGTGTGGTTAAAAATAAAAAAGAGCTAAAAACAGTGGTTGTTTTGTCTCACTACCAAGACGGTGTGAGGATGATTAACTGTTTATTTCTTGAAATTCCCAACATTGTGAGAAATAGTACAAAAAGAGTTTCCTGCTTTAAAAGCGTATCTTTCTTTCGTGTAGGTTAATAAAGCTTCAGAATACAATCGAGTTTTCCTCCATTTATCTCTCTGCTGTTTGGTTTCTATAGGTACCTGCGTATAGGATGGAATCTACTGCAAGTAAATCTTTTTTATATTTTTTGTTATATATTCTTCAAATTATATATAACAAAGTATACTTTTTATGACATCTTGTGTATTTGTTGGTAATGGTTGCTGATGGCTTGCGTCATCTTTAGGAATAAATTACAAATAATCGTTTTTTTATTATTATTATTTCAGAATTGACCAAATACCCATTCTTAATTAATCAAGATATGCTAACTACGTACGCGTTTCGGGCTGTTAGCTCTCATCAGCGTGGTGAAAGCTGTACAAAGGGCATTTGACCAATTCTAGAATAATTAAAAATCAACGATTAGTATATATTTATACCGATAGATGGCGCAAATCATCAGTAAGTTTTAGTTGCACAATAAGAAGATGCATTTCTTAATTAATTTATCTACCTGATACTCTTTTTGTACTATTTCTCACAATGTTGGGAATTTCAAGAAATAAACAGTCATCCTTACACCGTCTTGGTAGTGAGACAAAACAACCACTGTTTTTTTTAACCTTTTTTTCTTATTTTTAACCACACTCATGGACAAAACTTGAAGAAGTTGTACCTTTTAGCATGTATATTGGAATTCAAACAATAACTATAAAAGATGTTACAGTGACCTTTATTGAACACACTGGATAACCAAGTGTGAACAAAATTACCCCTGTCTCCTTAAAAAAAAAAAAAGACTGGCGACAACAAAGACTCTCCACTTTCTTAAATGGTATCTATGAGTGAATATTCTCAACTTTCTACTTAACTTAATTTTTCTTCTTCAAAAAAAAATACGGCAAATATTAGCAATATATGTCAATTAGTTAAATTACATAACACCTGTTTATAAGAAATGCAGACACATCACAGGACAAAGGAAGCTGATAAGAACACTCTGCAGACTTCCAGGAAAGGATATAAATTTGACCAAAAACGAAATCGTTTTTATCGTTGGATTTCGCAGGAATAGGTAAGCGTCATGGTGTGACACATGGTCCTAAGTCTTCTAAGAGCCTTTTATCAGAGCGGTTGAGCAATGTCCTCTCGTACAAAGGAAACTTATCATCCTTGGAAAACCCATAGTTTCTGTTTGTTCCTTTGCTTCAATAACATCCACTGCATCCTTTGTTAGGAAATATAGAGGCATCAAAAATATGGATTGATTTCGTAATCCAGAAATCAAAGAAACAGAGAGAAAACATTAAATACATATATTTACAAATGAAAAATCGAAACTATTATAGACGCGTTTAATTCTTTTAAAAAGTAAACAATTTCTACTGCCCTTACTGCAATGGAAAATTAAGGGGAGTAGAAATTGTTTAATTTTTAAAAGAATCATACGCATCTATAATAGTTTCGAATTTTCATTACAGATGGCGCGCTAATGCATCATAATATTTACATATGAGAAATTGAAACTATAATAGACGCGTATGATTCTTAATTATCTATTAATTATATATTATATTAATTAAGAATCATACGTGTCTTAAATAGTGTCAATTTCTCATTAAAAAAAAAAGATGGCGCGCTAATGCGTCATATTATATTTACAAAAAAGTACGCTATATACACTCATGGACAAAACTTGAGGAAGTTGTACCTTCTAACATGTATATCGCGATTCAGACAATAACTCTGAAGGATATTTTACACACAGTGACCTTTATGGAAGACACACCAGATAACCAAAGTGTGAACAAAATTGCTTCTGTCTCCTTCAAAAAAAAAAACGACCGTCGATATCAAAGATTTTCCACTTCTTTAAGTTTGGCCCATGAGTATATATATATATACAGAAAAAAAAGAATATTTGCATATTTGTTTTAGAAATAATTGTACAAGACTATTGTTGTTGTGGAGAATTAAGAAAATGCAAAAAGTTATATGTTTTAATTTAAGAAGAATTTGAGAATCTCCCTCTCCAAGTTTCTGCCTTTGTGCCAAGTGAATGTTGACAATGTTTTCAGCAGTCAGTAAAAAACAACACGAGTCATCATTTGTCTCTTCACTTCAATAACAAGTCATCAGCTTGTTCGACACACAAAGAAAGACTGTTACAACAACATACAATTAACCAATTCTTTCAACACCTCATGTAAGATAGACCTCAAACTTGTATTACATCCATGTCTTCCGAAGAAATATGCTGGAGAAAAAATGAAAGACAATTTGAGGAAAGGTCAAATGTCAATATTTACATCTAGTGACGCCATCTTTCAACTACGGAAATAATTAAAAGTTAAGAATATCAAATCCACAATACCTGTGAATTTGACCTTCTCAATACCTTGTGCGTGTGTTCGAAATAAATACTTATATAAAATATCTAGTATATAAATGTGTGTGTGTTTTTCAAAAGTTTAAATTGGTCCTTTAATGCCACATGACCATAACTAGCTAATCATAGTAAAGCAAGGATATTTTCTTAGATCAGTGGTTACACACATTGATATATTAAATAAACAATCAGAGTTTAAATTCCATCATTTCAATCAACCCTTTTATATGAAATACCTAAAAATGAGTATATATAACACCAACAAGGCCATACGATGACTCATTTTATATTCTCTAAATTTTTAATTAGCTAGCGCTGCAAACATGCATTCAGTATCGATATCTTCAATATATTATCCATTACCTTTGCGACCGCATAAAGATCTATTATAATATTTTGATATCTAAATGTTTAGGATTATTTTTTAGAAAAGATTGTAATATTTTATATGTATTCCCTCCATCATTATTATAATTCATTGATATTCATCAAATACACTTATAGACACAAAACTTAAGGAAGTTATACTTTTTAACATGTATATCGGGATTTAGACAATAACTCTGAAACACAATGACCTTTATTGAATACACACGAGATAACCAAGTGTAAACAAAATTATCTGTGTCTCTTTAAAAAAAAATGATGACCGGCGACATCAAAGACTTTCCACTTCCTTATGTTTTGTTCGTGAGTGTATGTAGAAGCAATTAAGCGAAGACAAATTGAATATAAATTGAGTATTAATTAGACATCGCTGAGTAAGGTCTCCATCATCGAGTAAAAAAAAAAAAAGAAGACAATTTGCCCTTCCTTTTAATATTTGCTGATAAACATCAGAAAAATATTCATCTAGATTAGTATTGGTTTCCATATCCTAAATATATCAATATAAAAATACCAGATCATGATGGAATTGAGCATGAAAGTGGTCATTGTTGAAATCGTAAACTAGCAATCAGGAAAAGGATTTTAAAAATAATGGAAGAAATATACATATAAAAGGCGTGTCTATAAAATATCTGTCCAGAAAAATCACCTAAAATGCAATTCTTTCAAGGGTGGCAGGTATTCAAGAAAATGGAAAAGACTGTAAAGAAGCATTGGCGAACAGACTTCGGTCTAAGTAGCCCACTTTCCAACAGTGTCAAGAAGGCAATAGAAGTGTAAAATGTATATAGTCTCGGTAGATGGTTCTTGAAATCAAGTATAAAGAAAGAAATTCAGAAGAAAGGCAGCTCTCCCAAAAGAGCGGCCATTGATTGAATTGGGAAGTAATTAAGAAAGGCTGAGTTTAGTCTTCTCTGTAGGCAGGTTCTTCAGAATCAAATATCAAGAAAAGAAATCCTAATGAAAGGTAGTCCTTCGAAAATTTCAATTAAAGATAATTGAAGAAGTGCTTGATTAATATCTGGTGTAGCCCTCAACAGGCGGCCCTCGAAATTAAATATTAAGAAAGAAATATCAACAAAAGTAGTTTTATGAAAAGGCGGTTGTTGAAGAAATGTAGATGGAATTATAAATGATCAAGTCCAACCCTCTAAAGGTAGTCTTCATAATTAAATATCATAATTTCCTTATAAATGAGAACTCTCTGAAAAGGCTTTAATTACGAAAATAGAGAAGTGATTAAATAGAGTCAAGTCCCATGGAAGGTGATCTTCGAAATCAAATATTAAAAAAGAAATCCTCTTCTTCTTCTTTCTTCACTCAATCATATCAGGGTATCAAGCTAATAAAGCTTGAAATTAACAATCTGGGAGAAGTAGAATGTGTCTGCCTTTATTATCAAGACTGGGAGCACTACTTAGTGTCAGGCCGACTTAGCTCCAAAATATTGGCCGCCTATGACATGAAAAACAGACGCCATGTGCATCCGCTCCTAACATGGAGTACAAACGAGTCGCATCCCATATCCCTGAACCAGGAGCCCTTACAAGGCCAGCCAGGCCAGTTGAGCCCAGGTTTTTTAGCGAGCTTGTTACTGCCATCCCTCCTCCTTTTCATCTGGGCTTAGGAAACCGGCAATGGCGGAGTTAAGAAACCTTAATGAATGGTAATGCTCTAAAAAGTGAGTTATTGAGAAATTGAAGAAGCAATTGCCTTCTGTTGGTACTCCTCGAATTCAAATATCAAGAAAGAAATCCAGATGAAAGATCGCTAAAAGTAGGGTTATAGAGGAATTGAAGAAGCAATTAAGGAATGCCAAGTATAGCTTTCGGTAGACACTTTTCGATTTCAAATATCAAGAAAAAAATCCTAGTAAATGGTAAATCTTTATAATATTAGTTATTGTGAAAATGAAGAATAAATTAAGGAATGTCAAGTGTAGCCTTGGTGGGACTCCTCTAATTCAAATATCAAGAAAGAAACCTCGACAAAAGGTAGGTTGCTGAAAGGATGATCGTTTAGGAAGTGGAGAAGAAATTAAAGAATGTTGAGTAAGGCTCTGTGTAGGCGATCCTTGAAGTCAAAAATCAAGAAAGCATTATATTATTATTCAAACTTTAACTTATATAAAATCTACTTCTATATTCATTCATGGACAAAAATTTAAGGAAGTTTCATATTTTGATTTTGCTGGTCGTCTATTTTTATTTTTAAGGAGACAGAGGCAAATTTATTCGCACTTGGTTATGTAGGCGCCATCCCGACCAGAGAGCCACAGATAAACAGATTATAAACGCACAGAATATAGAATCCGAGCTCCCCAGTAGAAGGAATACCCGGAAGACGACGGTACTCTCTGTTATATGTGTTGTTCACTATGATGATTTTGTTCTAATAAACACTACTAAATTATTTCATTGGATCCTCTCTTTCTTTTTCCCAGTAAGAAACGCCTACGGAAGCCAACAGAAATTCAGAAGTGGGATGGTCCTGAAGAAAATTGAAGATTCACTGGAATAATTTGGAAACGAGAAGGACGTGGCGCGGTGACCGATCAACGTAAGAGGAGTTGCATGGTATGTACGAAATTTAATTACCTATTCCTAAAAGTATTATTACAAGTCACCTCGGTAAAATATTATTGCAAAATCATCTCGATAAGAAAGTATTTTAAGTAAAGTGAAGTATTTTAAAGAAAGTATTTTAAAGTAAAGTGAAGTATTTTAAAGAAAGTATTTTAAAGTAAAGTGAAGTATTTTAAAGAAAGTATTTTAAAGTAAAGTGAAGTATTTTAAAGAAAGTATTTTAAAGTAAAGTGAAGTATTTTAAAGAAAGTATTTTAAAGTAAAGTGAAGTATTTTAAAGAAAGTATTTTAAAGTAAAGTGAAGTATTTTAAAGAAAGTATTTTAAAGTAAAGTGAAGTATTTTAAAGAAAGTATTTTAAAGTAAAGTACAGTATTCTAAAGAAAGTATTTTAAAGTAAAGTAAAGTATTCTAAAGAAAGTATTTTTAAAGTAAATTGAAGAAACAAATAAAAAGTATTATCGCAAAGTATCGCGGTAAAAAGAAAAAAAAAGTATTGTCTCAAAATTACCAAAGAAAAGTTGATTTCGTTTAAAGAAATAATTGAAACAGTACGTATCTGGTTTAGTCAGTTTTATTTGTTTATTTTAAAAAATTTTGCCTTGTTTATTTTTCCTTTTGAAAAACATGACTTATTTAGCGAAAGTAAGGAAATGCGATTTGAGCAAGTTGGCGTATGAACTCGGCGAGGTAGTACCGCCAGAGAGCAGGATCGTCGACTTAAAACACCTTATTTTGAATAGCCAATCCTACGAAGAAGAATTCGCAAAACAACTGTTGGAGACTCTGATCAAGGATCGGGAACGAATCGAGGAGCGGGAACGAATCGAGGATCGGAAACGAATCGAGGATCGGGAACGAAAAGAACAAATGGTAATGGAATTCGAGCTTGAGAAGCTGCGCATCCAGACTACACGCGGAAACAACGATACGTCTCGAAGTACCAGCAATGACGCACATTACGAGATACGTAAACTGATGCCCAAGTACGAGTCGAAGGACAATGATTTGAGTTTTTAACTAATTCTTTTCGAAAGACAGGCAAAGCGACTAGGATTGGATGAAGACCAATGGGCGTTCAGCCTCATAGGATTGCTACCTTACGAAATGACTCAATTAATCGCTCGGGAAACAGAAGAACAAAGCGGCGATTATAGGTTCGTGAAAAGGTTGCTCCTAAAACGGTACAAGTTGAGCCCCGAACAATTCAGACAAAAATTCGAGAAGCACGAGAGATCTCAAAAGGGTTCCTGGAGAGACTTCGCTTTCGAATTGCGAGGATATTTCAACGAATGGATCGAAGGAATGAACGTGGAAAATTTCGACGCCCTAAAGGATTTGTCCGTCACTAACCAGCTAAAGAAAAAAGTTCCAAATGTGCTGCGTAATCATCTCATTGACGATTGGACCAAGTTAAACAACCCAGATGAGTTGGCGGATAAACTGGACGAGTACGAAAATGTTCGCACCGAGATGGGACCTCCGCATTGGAATGCGAAACACCTCATACCACCGTCGTTTCAGCAGAAATCTGCGAGATTCCCCAACCAAAGCGAAGTTAAAGAGACTAAACAAGGAACGAATGTTTCGGGTCAAGACGCTGCAAGGAACGAAATCAGTGAAACGTACCCTAACACCTTGAGGAGAATGGTCAACCGTACGATCAGAAACGACAAGGGAGAACCGAAGTGCTTCAACTGCAATCAGTTTGGACACATTGCCAGAGACTGCCCAGCACCCAGGACTACGTTGACATGCCGAGGATGCGGTCAAACGGGACACAAGGAAAGGAATTGCACAAGACCCAAAGAAGGACTAAAAGTAGCCAACCTGGAAGTCGAAGGACTGGAGACTGTCCCGCCAGATGTATATTTGAAGGATGTCAAGATCGACAACAAGGAAACCGTGAAGGCAATGATAGACACCGGGAGCAGCAGTTGTCTAATGAGAGAATCGGTCGCAAGGAGGATCAGCGTCGACATCGAACCAGACTCGACTAGTCTGTACGGCATCGGTAACCAGACTGCACCAGCTGCCAGGACCGTTGGGAAGACGACAGTCGACCTGGAGATTGATGGCATCGTCGGAAGGGAAATCACTGTATTCATTGTCAACGATGATGCCCAACCCTATGACCTATTAATTGGAAGAACATGGACAGATCTGCCCTACGTATCCTTCGCCAGAATTGGTAAAAACTTGCATATTGGCTATTCATCCGAATTTCCGTTTGCTAATCTGCAAGAAGAAATCAAGTCGCGTCGCATCGAACTGAGAGCAACCGAAACTGTTCAGTTGGAGAGCGACTCCATTAACTTTACAAGTGCAATCACAGACGAGGTAAAGGACGGATATGTATTGTTCACAGGAGTAGATGACGCCTGTGTCGATTCCCTATTGGAAGTGGTCGACGGAAAGACGACCGTACCCATCATCTCAGCTGGCAAGGGCAAGTTGAGAGTAAGGAAGAACCAATGTGTAGGGCGGGTTGAACTACTGAACCTTGATGATATTGTTGTTAACCTGGACGTCGCAGAGGATTCGTTTCAGACTAAAAATGAAGAGAAGAGGGAAGGACAAGACCAAATGAAACGTAAGCGCCCCATACTGCCTGAGGACATCAACGTCAATCATTCTCTGACTTCGAAAGAGAGACAAGAAATCCTAGATGTAGTAAACGAGTATAGAGACTGTTTCGCTCTTGGCATGGAGGAATTAGGGTGCACCGATGTCACCAAGATGGACATTAAGGAGGTTGATGGAAGCAAGCCAGTCTGTCTGAGACCGTATAAGACGACTGCAAGTGAACGCGAAGCAATCAGGGAGATTGTCAGAGAGTGGAAGGACAATGGAATAGTCACGGAAACTAGATCACCCTACGCTAGTCCCGTCCTACTTGTGAGGAAGAAAACTGGAGATCATCGTCTGGTGGTAGATTATAGGAGACTCAACATTCAAACAGTTAAGGACAAGTTCCCATTACCAAGGATAGACGACCTTCTGGAAGGCCTAAGGAATGCGAAATTCTTCACCACTCTGGATCTGGCGCATGGATATCTGCAGATACCACTGACCGATAAGGCAAAATTAAAGACAGCATTCATCACCCCAGATGATACAGGTCAATTCGAAAGGATGATTTTTGGACTCGCCAACGCACCAGCTGAATTCCAAAGACTGATGCACACTGTCCTAGGTCCGCTGCTGAACAAGAAGGCATTCTGCTATCTCGACGACGTGATTATCCCGGCAAAGGATTGGCGGGAGATGATCGAAAGGTTGAGGGAAGTCCTCGAAAGAATAAGATCAGCGAAGTTGACACTGAAACCCTCCAAATGTGAGTTCGGAAGGAGGGAAGTTGAGTTCTTAGGGTATGTCATCAGTACAGGCGGACTTAAGCCAGGCCCAAGAAAGATCAAAGCGATAGAAGAATTTCCAGAACCCAAGAATGTCCACGACATACGACGCTTTCTGGGACTGACGAACTTCTTCAGACGATTTGTAAAGGACTTCGCGAGGAAAGCAGAACCGCTAAGCAGACTTACGAAGAAAGGTTCACAATTTGAATGGAAGGAAGAACAGCGAAGGTCATTTGGAGGACTACGAAAGGATCTGGTCGAATATCCGGTACTAGCTCATTACAACCCTGAACTCAAGACAGAAGTACATTGCGACGCGAGTGCTGAGGGATTAGCAGGAATGGTGCTACAGATGGACGAAGACGGCAAATGGCGCTTGGTCTACTGTGTGAGCAAGAAGACAACAGAGGCCGAGAAGATGTACCACTCAAGCAAATTGGAGCTGATGGCGATAGTGTGGACCTTGGATCGACTACGTCAGTTCCTCGTAGGAATCAAGTTTACAGTGGTTACAGATTGCCAAGCACTGGTCTACATGAACGCGAAGAAGACTACAAATCCTCAGATAGCGCGATGGTACAATCTGATTCAGGAATACGATTTCGAAATTCGACATAAACCAGGGGAGAAGATGGCCCACGTAGACGGAATGAGTAGAGCTCCAGTCGACGACCCTAGAGACACGATGGAGGAAATCGTGGAGAAAAACCTTGAAGTGTGCCTCACGATCACACTGGAAGAACAAATCTTGATGATTCAGCATGCCGACCCTGAATTGAGAGACCTGATCCAGATCTTTCGAAAGGACCCGTGTGATAGGACAGTAGGAGAAAAAATAGAATTAACGACTACAGCTACAGAAGAAAGTCCGGACGAGGAGCCAGAAGTAGAAGATACCCCCCGACGCAACCCACGACGTTCCTGCAACGCAAGGTTCAATCGAGGACGATTGAAATCCAGGAATGGCCGAATGTAGGCGCCATCCCGACCAGAGAGCCACAGATAAACAGATTATAAACGCACAGAATATAGAATCCGAGCTCCCCAGTAGAAGGAATACCCGGAAGACGACGGTACTCTCTGTTATATGTGTTGTTCACTATGATGATTTTGTTCTAATAAACACTACTAAATTATTTCATTGGATCCTCTCTTTCTTTTTCCCAGTAAGAAACGCCTACGGAAGCCAACAGTTATCTCGTGTGTCAGCACTAAAGGTCACTGTGTATCAAATATATTTTAGTGTTACTGTAAAATATACAGCTTCCTTAATTTTTTTCTTACATAAGTGGACGTGGTCAGAAAATGACTTTTTTATTTTATACCAACATCTGATCTTTTTATTATTTTTAAATTGTTTTTTTATATATTCATATATATCTTTATAAAAAATCGATTCAGTAGAGAGTGGATGTTTGCTCGAAAATATTTGTATTACTATTCATCAAATATTTAAGTCTTATATATTTAATAAAGAGATAACTTTAGTTTTGAAGTGCAGAACATCATACCTCCATTTAGAATATGTGGCCTACTTATATGAATAATAATTATTATTATAAACTAAAGCAAATTTCACAGAATAATTAATTATTTTTTGTAACATCCAATATTATACAAAAAATAGTTTTCCTGTCATTTGAATTATCACATTTACTAAGAGTTAAAAATAACTTTCATTTCAATAATTTATTTAATTACATTTCAAAGAAGGATACACCATAAAAAAAAGTTACTCTCCCAGATTATTTAAAAAAATAAATAATGACTATCTTCAAAATATCATTTGTAAATAAATAAAATGGACAAGCTTCGTTTTCTAACTTGTGTTTCAATATCGTTATTTATACGATATGTATTTATTATTAATCCCAAAATAAATAAAATAATTTCAAATAGAGTTGAAATCTCAACTCCCCTAAATTCTTGGAAAAGAGGTAGAATCTGATATTATATTTCATATTGATTGAAAAGTATAGCACTTCAAAACATTTAGCGTTTGGTTAAAAATATTTTATTTTATAATAAAGCTTAGGATAATTTCATAGAAAAATTTCGTAGGATAAGTTTCTTAATAAAAATCATAAGCATAGTACTAATTCTGTTGTTCTCTTTTAAGATTGTTTCATATCATTTTTTTGTGCAACATTATTTTTTTTCTGCACCGAAAATGCTTGATAAATTACTCCATATTTGAAAATTTTGGATAGATAAAATGAGAGACTACGTGAAATGCAGGTAAAACTTGGAAACAATAGTAACCATTTTATAGGTGACATTTTTTTTTTTTTTTTAACATTGACATTTTTGGAAATGTCTTAATAGGCTTCCAGTGTTTGTCATATTCACAGTTGATTTACGTTTGTTTATGTCAGGTTAGCCTATGATATCATCAACTGTAAATAAGGAATCTGAAAATCTATTTTGTCACTTTTAAAAATATATATATTAAACAAATCTTACTGAATTAATCATTTAAAAATTGTCACATGTGTAGTAAGCTGAAGATTACACTCATGAACAAAACTTAACCTTTTAGCATGTATATCGGGATTCAGACAATAACTCTGAAAGATATTACAGTGACCTTTATTGAAGACATACAAGATAACCAAGTGTGAACAACCTGTCTCCTTAAAAAATATATAT
>CP092881.1:9730280-9776373 GCA_030710605.1 Cordylochernes scorpioides | reverse complement strand
GACTTTCAACTTTCTTAAGTTTTGTCCATGAGTGTGGAATAACAAATAGGCTATCCAAAATCTCAATTAGAGCAATAACAAACTTATTTGCAAATTTTATTATATTTATATTAGAAACTCTCTGTAATGCACAACACCTAGATTCAGATCAAAAGTGTTCTTTATGGAGAGGAGGTGTCCTCTTACCGGAGAGTTTCTAAATAGTAAAAAATGGTCATTTTGTCAATGAAAACTGCCTTTTGTAGAGAGGTGTTCTTTAGCTGGAGTGTCCTCTCATGGAGTATGTTCTACTGTATTGGGGGGGATTCCTGTGTGTCTTAATAACTAATAAAAATAGAATCCTAATGAACATTTGTTAATACAATGTTCTTTGGTCAAACACTCACTAGGCAGAATACGGGCTAAGATATTCGTCTTTAGTATTAGGAAAGAAACATAAGGTAACACAAGGTAATAAGACCAAATCCAAATAAATAAATAGTGTGTGACGTTTCGGTAACAGCGTTGTTACCATCTTCAGACAAAAGTACTGGGTTTCAGTTTCAGTACTTTTGTCTGAAGATGGTAACAACGCTGAAATGTCACACACTATTTATTTATTTGGATTTGGTCTTATTACCTTGTGTTTATAATCCAAATTGTGCCTTATCAATAAGGTAACACAATATTAAATAAGTCTTCCCTATTTTATGTTTTGGTAACAATTAGCATTATAGATAGAAATTTTTGCTGGGAGGATATCTATATATATAAAAATGAATGTTTGTATGTTTGTTTGTATGTCCGGTATACAAATTCGCAGTAGTTCACTAATTCAAACCAAATTTTCCATACATAGGTAGAAAAATACGGGGAAGACGATAGGCTATTTAAAAAAATATATAAATCAATTATTAAAACTATATATTCAAATTATTCTACTTAGCTCACGAACAGCGCCCTCTATCAAAGATTAGATTAAATTATGCTGATGCAAATAAATAGATAATGCTAATAACAAACAATTATAAAAAAAAAATCTTATCTAAATATATATCACTCGGGTAGATATGCACACGGGCCAATCCCGGGGCGAAGCCCGGGTCACCCGTCTAGTTGTTCTATAAAAATGAAGGTCACCTCTCCTGTCAAAATAGACGTCAAAACTAGACACCATCTATTGACCATTAGTGCAAACTAGCAGCCTCAGGTCGGTGACAAAGCTATAACACCAGCTTTGGGAAACTGAGAAGCTTCCATCTGGAGACTGTGATTTTGGGCTGATGGCTTTCTTAAATCCGGGGCCATTAGCCCGAAACCATGGTCTCCAGGTGAACGCTTCTCAGTTTCCCAAAGCTGGTGTTGTGGCTTTGTCACCAACCTGAGACTGCTAGTTTGCACTGATGGTCAATAGATGATATCTAGTTTTAATGTCTATTTTGACAGGAGAAGTGACCTTTATTTTTTATAAAGTTAGCATCTTTACCATTCTCAGTGTACTAATAAAGGAAATAAGACCTAATCCAAATAATTTATTAGTGTGTGACGTTTCGGCAACAACATTGTCACCATCATCAGACAAAAGAATAAATGATTACATGATTACATTTATTCTTTTGTCTGATGATGGTGACAATGTTGTTGCCGAAACGTCACACACTAATAAATTATTTGGATTAGGTCTTATTTCCTTTATTATAATCTATAATCCAAATTGTGCTTTACCATTCTCAGTGTACTAATGTAAAATACTCTGATCTCAAGATGGTAACAATTTGGTAATTTCTTCTATTCTACTAAATCATCACCCAGCACACTTTTGAGGAAATATTCCTATATCACCCGATTGACACACACTTTTTGCTATGCAAGCATCGGATATGCACATATAGATTAAACTGGAGACAACACAGGCAGGGTTCACCACTGATGAGCCATGCTCTCCCCATATTTTTTTCTAATCGCAATAGTAACTGTAGAAAGTTTGTTTTCCCAAGTGCTAAAACATGTTTCCTTTTGAAACTTCTCAACTAAAGTATGTTGTCTGTATGTGTCCAGCCACCGTTATGTCTGTGGTTCTACGAACAACTTCATTATCTCACTCCCAATGTCCTTCCTCTAGTGTTTGTGGTGAGTTTTCTTTCTCTTATAAATATTTTTTTAATTTTATTTTTTTTTTATATTGTAAACATAAAGTAATAAGACCAAATTGATGGTATGAATAGGTACAATTTAGATTATGGATTGAAAATACAAGGTAATAGGACCACAAATCTAAATAAATGAATAATGTGTGATGGGGGTTGGTGGAAGGATGGTCTAAACCGTTGGTTTTTGACCGCTACGACCCGGGTTTGATTCCCGCATTGGACATTTTTTTCTGATAAAAAATGCTCCAATGGCCCCCGATTCTTGCAAAAGTCCAACCCCACTAGCAAGTGCAAGTAATCAAACGGGGCTCTGGCACATTTGTAAGTGCAAAGTCGAACTGATTTTCACATGTGTAGACATGTAATGCACTTACAGTAAAAGCAGTCGCCTACTTCTACCCACCATGATTATCATGGCCTGTACTACGTGTACTAGGGATAAGCAAAAAAAAAAAAAAAAGTGTGACATTTCAGTAACAGCATTGTTATCATCTATATATATAAAATTGAATGTCTGTCTGTTTGTCTGTACTCTATAGATTCAAAAACCATACATCCAATCGCCGTGAAATTTTGGGATATTATTAGGTATATCACCGGGAAGGTTTTGGAAAAATAATTTCATGAATATCTTGAATATCCTTAGAGTTATTTGCAGATTTGTAGATTTAACTCGCAAGCAGCGCCCCATTGTGACGATGATAACAAGTTTTCTTATCACTAAGTTTGTTATCTTAAATATTATTTATCAAAAGTAAGATTATCTCAGGATGACACGGCAAATATTTGACCGGGAAAAAATGTTCACTATTTATCAGATAAAAGTACTGAATATTCATTATTTGTGTATGTAATTATTCAGTACTTTTGTCTGATATACAGTTGCCAGGCCATCCTTGCAACCTTCTATATGGCAGACATCAATCCAGAAGAGGACATCCATACGGACAAGGCACCTCGGTTGGCTGGTATTGTGATCAGGGTGCATGGACCGATCTGATTTGCTCCATGGACAAGACACCACCACCACTTTTGTCTGATGGTGCTAATAATGCTGTTACCAAAATGTCACCCACTATTTATTTGGTCTTATTACCCTTTGTTCACCTTCAAAAAAGGTTAGCTTTCTATAGCCAAGGCACTTCAACCGGCCTATTTACCAAATTACAAGACTTAACAAATTTAGTACGCCTGTGATTTAGTTAGAAATTCTACCTGTGGTTCTAGAGGAAGGTTGTAAACATTGTATGTTACAGTTATGTGACCTGGCCACAGCCACCTTCCTGGCTCTAGCTACACGCAAGTATCTACATTTGTTGGTAAGTCCCCAGCTGTCTGTGTGTGTTATTGTTGTTGATAAACCATCCTCTGTGTACACTATACAATGTTGATTGTTAAAGAAATAGAAACAGTAGCCAAAACAAAAATAAACAAGAACTGGAGTATCCCACCTAAGCACAGTTGGTACAGTGGAGTGAACCCAGGAGGAGCTCTGAACATCAGAAATAGACAGCATCAAACAACACTAACAAGATTTAGAACAGGCCATCTCAAGCCATTAAAGATAGAAAATAATAACAAAATTTATCCCACTTGCCCAAAATGTAGTTTGGTACCTGCAGCTCCAGAACACATTTTGGCTTGCATTAGATGCACTAAACAGGACCTTTGGGAGAGGCCGCTGCTCATCATAAAACAGCTCGAGGAGCATGAATTCATGGAATTCGTGTAATCTTTACACAAGGGGATAAGAAACAACAACAACATACAATGTTGATAATGCACAATTTGGATTATAGATTATAAACACAAGGTAATAAGACCAACAACGTTGTTACCGAAACATCACACACTATTTATTTATTTGGATTTGGTCTTATTACCCTGTGAACATACAATATTGAACCTCATTATAACAACACCACTTGTGTGGGACTTGTAGTTGTTATACTTATGTTATACTTCCCCCCAGACCATTAAAAAAAAGGTAATAAGACACCAAATCTGAATAAATAAATAGTATCTGATGTTTTGGTAACAATGCTGTTACTGAAACTTCACACACTATTTATTTCTTGAAATATTTCTTGAAAATGAAGATACTTTGGCCAGTAAATCTTTTTATTACCTCGACGTTTCAACAAAAATCTTTTGTCCTCCTTATTATTACTTTGTATTTATAATCTGTAATCTAAATTTTGCTTTACTTCCCCAGACCCTCTTATCCCCTCCACCAGAAATTGCAAATAAACCAAATTTTACATTGTAGTGAGGATTGTCTGCAACCAATTAAAAAATAAGAAGGAACTTTTCTAGAAACCACAATGGAACCTCTCCTTAGACAAATTAGAATATTTACAACCCAATAAATTGGTAAGGAAAGACAGGAATAGACATCACAACTTTGACAGATACTAGACCTTCACTTGTGTCAGATAAATTCAAGATTATCTAAATCAAAATGCGCTAAGAAATGAAAGTATTAAAGCAAGAATGTTTATTTTATAACCATTTAAGTCTTCCATGTGCCAGCATGAATGGGAATCTACTGCTGCACATGACTGGTACAGAGTAGGAGGGACAAGCACCAATTCTGTCCTCCCAAGGGAACAACATTCTTTGATTTCCAGACTTAAGTCTGGTCATCTACGGACAATGACTTTTCAGAATGGTTTCAAGGTTTTCTCACTATGTACCAAGTGCAATTCTCAGCCTTCAACCCCAAACCATATCATTGACTGTATTGGCAGCAGACACCATCTCAAGCTCTACAAGCTTATTACCTCAGCAGGATTGTTGAGTGGAGATAAGAAAGAAGAAGAGCAAAGTCTCCCATAAATATTTTTAAAAAACCAGTTGATTAAACAACCATAGTTTAAGCTAGGAAGCAGCTTTTACAAATAATTCATATGCTGATTTATTTATTATTATTATTTTTTTTTAAAGAAGAAAAATTCCGTAAATATGTAAGTATGTATGAAAATTCGAAACTATTATAGACATGTATGATTCTTTTAAAAATTAAACAATTTTTACTGCCCTTACTGCAATGGAAAAATTAAAGGGCGAGCCTGGCTCATCAGTGGTGAACCCTCCCAGAGGTTTCGCTAGTTTAATCTACCATAATTTTCATAACAGATGGTGTGCTAATGCATCATAATGTAAATATGTATATTTAGCATTAAAGATAAGAAAGGTTATGGTAAAGATAGAGGCTGCCTGGCCGGCATTCAACAACAACAACAACAACAAAACAACTTTATTAGGGCGTCTTGCCCTATACGGATTCGCCGTTGAATTACAAACAATATTAAACACAGGGGAAAAGGGAGAGATAAAGTATTTACAATTGAGGTATGGCAAACAGGGTGACTTTAAACATATATTACACATATATCATTAATGGGGAAGAGAAATAAAATGAATGATAAATACAAAAGTATAACATGAGAATATGAAGAACATTGAAAACAATATGAAAATTACATTAACAAAGGATAAGTGGAAAACATTTGGTGATTATAAGAAAAATAAAAGGCATTTGTGAAAAGGCAATAATCAGTAGGCAAAAGGTAATATATACAAAAAGGAAAATATGTAAATAAGAATGAACATGTAAATCTTTTTTCTTTTTTAAAAAGTAATGGCAGGAATAAAGAATGGTCATTTTGAAGAAAAAGAATCAAGGTGGACAAAAACAAAAGTTAAAATTTACATATATGTTGGTAATGATAAATTTACATAGGTGCGCTTTTAGATATAATTACATATGAATAAGGTAAAGTGCGTAAAAATACAAATCCTAAAAACAAAAACATTGTGAAATCAAATTAAATAAGAAAAGATCAAAATACTAAAAGTTTGGGAATTTAAATATAAGATTGCAATGTGAAGCTATAGGGTATTGTGGTTATTAGCGAAAAAAATATATATAGTGGAAATATGATTTAAAAAAAAAAAAAACTGTTTTAGCTATATCTCATTTCCATTAGTATTGACAACTTGGCCATTTACAGCTTCATAAACTACACCTTTTACAAAAAGTTTGTTATCTCTCAACTTTGATCGAGTGCCTTTTTCAAAAAGTTCTTTCCTTTTAGCAATTAGAATAAGCCGTTGATCTCTAATCTTTTTACTGTAGTCTTTGCTTATGTAAATTTTGCTATCTCTAAGTTTAGTCGTATTTTTGAATAATTTAATTCTGTCCTCATATTCAGGCAATGAAATCAAAATAGGCGATTTATTAGCCTTTCCAAGTCTATGGCATTTAGTTATACTTATATTCTCTAGAATCAGCATTTTTTCTTTTATAATAGATTTAAACTTTTTGAAGACTTTCAGCTGGTCCTTCATTCGCTTCTCCCTCAACTCCGTAGAAAACGAGATTTGGCTCCCGTAGCTTCATCTCCAGAAAGTCGGTCCTGGCTTCAATTTCCCTTAACTTAGTTACATTCTCAGAGACTTTCTCGTTCGTAGCAGCCGAGGTTTCCACACAAGTTGTTAACTTCATTTCAACTCCAAGAAGTCTCTGGTCCCACTCTATTATTCTTTTCTCGATGTTTGACAATCTCGTATCTATTCTCTCGCCAAGATTTCTGATCTCTGATGACATTTGGACGATCATTGTCTTCAACTCAGTATCAGCCGATTTCTTCCCTGTGGGGGTTGGCTCTGTTAACAAAGTTGTCTGCTTTTTGGGGCCAGGGTTAGGCTCAATACCACTGATCATTAGAAGTAACCAAATGACCTGGATACAATAGCCACTGGATATGTTCAGTAGTAGTAGTATAGGAGTGCCAACACATCCAAATCCATCGTTTGATTTCCGATACATTCTCCGTTTACATTTAACAAACTCTTGTATTAGGTATTCTGGTCGTTTGAAACAAATTATGATATGGAGAACTAGCAACAAGTATGCAAATTTCGGAATTTTCATCTCGTCCTTACAACTGTTTTATTATTATTATCTTCTAAATAAGTTATAACTTAGCTTTCCCCTTTTTTTCAGTAATTATCCGCTTTAACTAAAAAAAAAAAAACATAAATTACTTACAAATTGTTCGGGAGCATTTTTCAATGCGGCCGCTTGCCTTGGCCTCCTGGCGGCGAATCCACCTGGCCGGCATTCATAGTTCTTGAAATTAAAGATACTTCGGCCAGTAAATAACCAGAAAGGTTATGTAAATGTATAAAAGGATATATATATATACGGTGTTGGTGTGTGCTGAAGTTTGGTTGTATTTGTCAAAAATAAAAGCTTATCTTTTATGATGTTTGATATTTGAGGCAACCCCAAGTGATAGAAAACAGTACAGAAATAAAATTGGTGTCCCATATAAAATGATTTTGGAGTGAAAGAGCTATCATGTCTCTCTGTACTTTTTGTGCCATTTCCACGTTCAATATTGTTGTTGCTAACATCGTTGCTAACATGTTGCAGGTTTCCAAGGAGAGTGGTAAAGCCCAGGAGTATCCTGAATCAGTCACCTCTCTGCTAGTCAAGTCGACCCCTTCGACTGAGAAAGCCCCCTACCAAGTAGCCTTGGTGTGAGTTAACAAACCACCCCAATCTAGACATTTGTGTGATGTTTGCCCCCTGCGTACATAACAGATTCCTGATCAATCCCTACAGCCTCCTGACCTGTGCTGGGCAATCTACCATTGTGTTCCATCATCTCATGATAGCAGCTCTCCTCTATTCCTCCCTCTCTGGTGAGTCTTGAACATCCTGCGCGAAGGGTTGTACACAACATAACATGAACAGATAGCTTTTGGGATTTCTCATCCCTCCACCCTCCCAAGGTTACCTGTTTGTACTCTACCCTAATGGTGGATTGCGGTAGATTGAAAGATGCAAAAATGCAGCAATGAAAATAGATGGTCTACTAAAATGTATGATGTGTGTTTCCGGTAGTAGCTTTTTTTATATACAGTAGAACCTCCCTTTAAAGGACACCTAGTTGCAGAGCCAAAATGTCCTTTAGGGAGAGGTGTCCTCTTCCCGGAGAGTTGCTAAATAGTATAAATAGTAATTTTGGCGATGAAAACTGTTCTTTGTGGAGAGGTGTCCTCTAGCGTGAGTGTCCTTTTATGGAGGTTCTACTGTATCATCAAAATTTCATCATCATAGTACTTTCTAATGATGAAAATTGCAAAAAAAAAGATCCAGGAGAAACCAGATTTAGCCATGTTTTCAGATAGTTTCTTATGGAAGAATGCTGTATAAGAAAGCTTTGCATTGCAATTTTTAGTCACACTTTTTAATACAATATTAAATTAAATAACAAAATTAAATAACAACACTAACAAGATTTAGAATAGGCCATCTCAAGCCATTGAAGATAGAAAATAACAACAAAATCTACCCCACTTGCCCAAAATGTAGCTTGACACCTGCATCTCCACATTTTTGGCTTGCATTAGATACACTAAACAGGACCTTTGGGAGAGGCCACTGCTTATCATCAAACAACTCGAGGAGCATGAACTCATGGAATTTGTGTAATCTTTACACAAGGGGATAAGAAACAACAACAAATAATTAAAAAGGTTTCTCTTTAAAAAGGAACTCATCTCCAAAAACCTTTTTAATTATTTAATTAATGTCCAGGAGATTTTTTAAATCAATTGACAATATTAAATTAACACAAAGTTAACACAATATTGAATAAACACAATATTTGAGATTCAAATTTAAAAATATAAATAAAGAAAGACATCCTTATCTGACAAGATTAATGGCATGCATGTCTTAGGTTAGTGATACTGGTGCCATTTGTATTTTACCTCTTTGTGTATTATTTGGAGGGTGTTGTTGTCAGTGTGTGGGAATCTTAGAGAGAGATTGTAGCTAGAGATGTCCTCTCTGTATCACACATGTATGTATGTACTCAGGGTACATTCTGCTGTCCGCAATCCTGCTCTCTCTCGCAGTGTACCAGGCAGTTTTTCCCCTGGTACTGCTAGCTCCAGTTTCTATGATCCTGGTACAGGTGAGTGTGTGTTTACCTCTGTCTCTTATTGCTGCTCAAGATAATAAGACCAAATCTAAATAAATGTGTGACATTTCGGTAACAGCATTGTTACCATCTTCAGACAAAAATGCTGAATCCATGCTGAAAACATTCAGCACTTTTGTATGAATATGGTAACAACGCTGTTACCGAAATGTCACATACTATTTATTTATTTGTATTTGGTGTCTTATTACCTTGTGTTTATAATCTATATAATCTGTTTATTGCTTCTCATAACCCTGGTACATACAGTACATGGCATGTTATGAATATGTAAGAAACTAGCCGAATGACCCGGGCAACGCCCGTGTTTTACCCGATTGAATGTTTTGATTCAAATACTATTTGTTACAATTATAAATTGGCGCCTTAAATAAATGCATATTTTAGTTAATAACTATAGCCTATGTGCTTTATCTGTCTATGTACTGTTGGCTTCCGTAGGCGTCTCTTACTGGGAAAAGGAAAGAGAGGATTCCATTTGGTTATTAACTAATATATGCATTTATTTAAGGAGCGACCCGCTCCAACACAATAGTTACAGAAATGATGGGGTGGGGGCTTAGGTTGGCGTGATCGTAGCCGACCAATAGGAGGGCGCCATTCCAAAAAAAAAGCAAACCGTGACAGAGGCCACACATGACGCTCGTAACTGTATGTAAGAAATGATACCGTTTAAAGCATGAATATGTTTCTTTTTTTTAACACATAAAAAAAAAAAAGTCTACTGTCCACTTTACTGCAATGAACAAATATACACCTATCCCCCAATTTACACGGTAGATACGTTCCTGAGAAAAAAACGTGTAAATCGGGGGATAGGTGTACACAGAAATAAAATGCATTGACAGGTTAAAATATGTAGTCAGCACATAAGCTCGGGATTCCTCGTGAGATTTGTACACAGCGCATGTGTTCAATCACAGTAGCATTTAGTATAGTGCGATAAAAACAACAAAAAAAAAACTTATTTGGAAAAACCGTGTAAAAGCGGAAAACGTGTAAAACAAGTACCGTGTAAATCGGGGGATAGGTGTATTGAGATGACTTGGTTCATCAGTGGTGAACTCTCCCAGCAGTTTTGTCAATTTAATCTAAGAGACCACTTGCTTCAAAGTGCTTGAATACTGTATTGGACGCTTATATATGCTACACTGAAGGGTGAGGGTGATTTAAACCATTGGTTTTCGACCGCTACGCCCCAGTATCGAATCCTGCATTGGGCAGTTTTTATAATAAAAAAAAATGCTCTAATGGCCCCCCCCCCCCGATTCTTTCAAAAGTCCAACCCCACTAACGAGTGAAAGTAACCAAACAGGGCTCTGGAACATTTGTAAGTGCAAAAGTCGAACTGCGATATGTGTAGACATGTGGTACACTTACAGTAAAAGCAGTCACCAACTTCTACCCACCATGATTATCATGGCCTGTACTACATGTACAAGGGATAATAATCGAAAAAAAAAAAAAACACTGAAGGGTGGAATCATAGAAATGGTATTCAAGCAATCTATATACATAAGCTTTTAGGACACACTATTTATTTTTTTGGGATTTGGTCTTTTATTACCTTGTGGATCATCAATTTGTCCATTTATTTTCATATATAGACCAGCCAACCAATCAGCTGTTACTGTGGGCACAGGTCCGCTGAGGGATGTACAAGACTAAACTCCACAGGATTTGGTCTTTTATTAACTTGTGGATCATCAATTTGTCCATATATTTTCATATATAGACCAGCCAGCCAATCAGCTGTTACTGTGGGCACAGGTCCGCTGAGGGATGTACAAGACCAAACTCCACAGGATTTGGTCTTATTACCTTGTGGATCATCAATTTGTCCATATATTTTCATATATAGACCAGCCAGCCAATCAGCTGTTACTGTGGGCACAGGTTCGCTGGGGGATGTATAAGACCAAACTCCACAGGATTTAGTCTTATTACCTTGTGGATCATCAATTTGTCCATATAGTTTCATAGAGCCAATCAATCAGCTGTTACTGTGGGCACAGGTCCGCTGGGGGATGTACAAGACCAAACTCCACACCACCCTAGCAGCCTGTAACTTCTTCCTGGCAGCCTGTCTCTACCTGCTACTGATGGCCTCCAAGCAGATGGCCGGGGGAACCTTGGATTTTGTCTACTCCACCTATGGGGCCATGTGAGTACTACACTACTTCAAACTGCCAAAGAAGTTAAAATTCCTCTACAATTACATATACAGTAGAACTACCTCCCTGTAAAGGACACCTAGTTGCAGAGCCAATGTGTCCTTTAGAGAGAGGTGTCCTCTTACCGGACAGTTTTCATTGCCAAAATTGCCATTTTTACTAATTTAGCAACTCTCCCCGATAAGAGGACACCTCTCCCTGTAAAGGACAGCTAGTTGCAGAGCCAAAATGTCTTTTAGGGAGAGGTGTCCTTTTACCGGAGAGTTACTAAATAGTAAAATTGACAATTTCAGGCAATGAAAACTGTCCTTTATAGAGAGGTGTCCTCTAGCATGAGTGTCCTCTCATGGAGGTTCTACTGTATATAATAAACAAAACTTGAACAGTTCGAGGAGCATTTCTCTTCTTCTTCTTTCTTATCTCCACTCATCATATTAGGGTATCAAGTTGTGACCCTTGATGGTGTCTGTTTGACAACCATCATGACTGGGTGAAGTAGAAAGTGTCTACCTTTGTTATTAAGACTGGGAGCACTACTCAGTGGCAGGCCGACTTAGCTCCAAAAGAAATGGCCGCCTCTGACATGAGGAACAGACGGCATGTGCAGCTGCCCCTAACATGGAGTACAAACATCCTGTATCCCTGGAGCCCTTACAGGGTACTATTAGCCGGGCCAGTTGAACCCAGGCTTTTTAGCGAGCTTGTTACTGCTCCCCCTTCCTCTTTTTTCATCCGGGCTTGTAATCTTTGTCAAGGGGATTAAAAAAACAACAAAAAAATAACTTCCGAGGGTGAGTTTCTTGTTTTATTTTGTATTCTTCTCAAACTTTCGAGTATCACAAACCTTTCTGCAGGAGTATATGGTAAAAATAAATCTCAACCTTTAACTAATATCTTGTTTATATATACAAATTTTGATGCACTAGCGCGCCATCTGTTATCGATTTTAGAAACTATTTTAAAGGCGTAAGATTCTTTTTGAAATTAAACAATTTCTACTGCCCTTACTGCAATGGAAAAAATTGAAGGGAGGGCCTGGCTCATCAGTGGTGAACCCTCCCAGCGGTTTCGCCAGTTTAATCTACCATCATCAGTGGTAAACCCTCCCAGCGGTTTTGCCAGTTTAATCTACCATTTGTTAAAATTTATCATTTACTCCTGTATATGGGTTTGTTGTTGTTGTTTCTTATCCCCTTGTGTAAAGATTACACGAATTCCATGAGTTCATGCTCCTCGAGCTGTTTTATGATGAGCAGCGACCTCTCCCCAAAGGTCTTGTTTAGTACATCTAATGCAAGCCAAAATGTGTTCTGGAGCTGCAGCTACCAAGCTACATTTTGGGCAAGTGGGGTAGATTTTGTTGTTATTATTTTCTATCTTCAATGGCTTGAGATGGCCTGTTATAAATCTTGTTAGTTAAGGGTTTGTAATACCCGAAAGCTTAAGAAGAATATGAAATAAAGAAAAAAAAGAGTCAAAGATTTATACAAGCAACCTATATCTCTGGATGCCTTTTTTTTTATCCTAAATGGTATTATACATATTCTCTCTTATTAATTTAATAATTATGCAATAATTGCAATAATTATGCAATTATGCAAATAATTATGCAATTATGGTTTCTGGAGATGAGTTTCCTTTTATTTTATTAAAGTGGTCTCAAAGCTTTCAGGCATCAAGCGGCATTTTATCTGTTTATTTATGTTCTCCTGTAAGAAGGACAGAGATTCCTGAAAACTTGATTTAATAAAATAAAAAAGGAAACTCATCTCCAGAAACCTGTTTAATTATTTAAGGAGATTTAAATCTGTTGAAATACATATTGTTTTCTCTAAAGTTTACAAAAAATGTAGCTTGGCACCTGCAGCTCCAGAACACATTTTGGCTTGCATTAGTAGATGCCCTAAACAGGACCTTTGGGAGAGATCGTTGCTTATCATAAAACAGTTTTGAGGAGCATGAACTCATGGAATTCGTGTAATCTTTACACAAGGGGATAAGAAATAACAACAAAGTTTACAAAAATAAGAACATTAATCCTCCAGGGAAAAGTTGCTTTTAAAAATATTTTTTATTTTAAAATCTCTCAAGCTTTTGGGCAAAAAAAGCCCTTCTACGGTCTTTCCCAAAAGCTCTAGAGATTTTAAAATAAAAAAAAAATAAAAGAAACTTTTCCCTGGAGGATTAATGTTTTAATATTGATTCAAGGGATTGTTTTATCGAAAGTTTACAATAGAAGAGACTGTTGTGTGTCCCAGGACTCTGGTGAAGGACCTCACTCCCAACATTGGACTGTTCTGGTATTTCTTCACCGAAATGTTTGAGCACTTCATGACTTTCTTCCAGTGTGTCTTCATCGCTAACATCTTCATCTATGTGGCCCCCCTCTCTATCCGCCTCAGGTAGGTCCTCACACAACAACATCTGCCCAAAATGTGAACAGGTTACACTTGCATCGCCCGCTCAAGTCCATCTGGATTGGTAGATCCTCACAGGTTGATCCTTCACCTGGGAATGTCTTTGTTGTGTGTGTGGAATTTCCAACACACTTGTGTTCAGTCCATATACACTCATGGACCAAACCTAAGGAATTGGAAAGTCTTTGATGTTGCCAGAAATCTGTCTTTTTTGAAGGAGACAGAGGTAATTTTTGCTTATACTTGGTTATCTTGTGCATCTTCAGTTTTTAGCATTCATCAAGTCAAGTTTGACTTTTGGTGACTATAGATTAGAAATAAAAGGTAATAAAACCATATACAATAATTTAAATTAAATTTTATTTATAATCTATAATCCAAATTGTACCTTTTATATATTTTTTTTATATATTCTTCAATGGATCTAAGAAGTTATTCTTCTTGGATTTTTGGTCTTATTACCTTTTATTAGACGGTATTTAATTACCTAAGAGAGAATTTTTAAAATTAAATTTTATAATACAATATAATGCGGCTTATGATTGTAGAACGAAAATTGTAATTATACCGCGAATGTTTCTTTTGAACGAAAAATCGAAATTTATTTAAAGGAGAAATAGCGATTATTTCTAACCTTAAGGATGAAGAGTAATGATGAACGGAAAAATAAAAGTGTCCAGGGATGGGAAATTTTGTTTTATCCTCTCTATATCTGCGGGTAAGTGAGGATGTTGTACCATCAGAGATTTGTGTGTGTGTTGTTGTTGTTGTTTCTTATCCCCTTGTGTAAAGATTACACGAATTCCATGAGTTCATGCTCCTCGAGCTGATCTCATGGAATGGGGTGTAGGGGTGCAGCTTTCGTTGATCATGGCACCATGATCCAGGCACACTTTGGTGAAAGTCTGACTTTGCCTGTAGTTTGAGGCCGTTCCTAACATGGAAGCAGACGCCTTTGCTGCCGACTCTAACATGAGTACAGACGCAGCTCCTCCGTATCCCTGGAGTGGGACCCTTGCTGAGGTCCATCAACTGGGTCAGTTGAAGTCAGGATTTTTAAAGAGGTCTACTCCTCTTCTAACAATGGTGCTGTTGGTCCGCGACTGCTTATTCGTCAGTTACTCTGCTTGTTTCGCAGCTGGCCTTCATATCTGAAGGTCGTTCCCCTATCCGCCACCTGGGGACGCGCCCTATAGCAGTCAGCTCTGCCAAGAATTTGTGTGTGTACATGCAGGAGGGACCCTGTGCTACTGTACTGGCTGCTGCTGTGTATCCTGGCCATCTTCAAGTCCTACCCCTGTCTGGGGGACGTGGGGCTGTATCTCTCCCTGCTCCCAGCCTTCCTCCATCTGCGGCCCCTGCTACGCCAGGGTTTCCTGGCTGGTAACTGTCTGGTGGCCTGCACTCTGCTGGCCCCTGTACTCTGGCATCTCTGGGTGGGGGTGGGGAGTGCCAACGCCAACTTCTACTTCGGCCTGGGGCTGGCCTTCAACACTGCTCAGGTAATTCTCTCTCTCTCTTACTTTTATAACACTTCTGGACTTTCTGTGGACATTATCTTACACTTGCTATAAAACACAAGGTAACAAGATCTAATCCAAATAGATAATCTTACAGGAATATTTCTGGTCTCTCTTTTGAAGGTGGTTGCTGATCAGAACTCTGATTATATCAGAACATATCTTTCTGGATTTCACATTGGTTGTCCTTCACAGCGGGGATCTTTACTGCAACAGCAGTGTTACCCAAGCATCACCTAGATATGGCTTATTGGCTTTCCAGTTTTCTATTTCTTCTTACCTGTCTCCACTGGATCATATCTTCTTCTTTCTTATCTGACAGCCATCATGATTGGGTGAAATAGAATGCGTCTACCTTTGTCAATAAGACTGGGAGCACTACTCAGTAGCAGGCCAATGACTTAGCTCTGATATGAAATTGCCGCCTCTGACATGAGGAACAGATGTCATGTACAGCCGCTCCTAACATGGAGTACCACAGTAACATGGACTCATCCTGTATCGCTGGATCAGGAACACTTATAGGGTACTATCAGCCGGGCCAGCTGAACCCAGGTTTTTTAGCGAGCTTGTTACTGCTTCCCCTCCTCCTTTTTTCATTCAGGCTTGGGACCTGCAGAGTTACTGGATTATATAAGAATGTCTGTGGATTAATGATTGAAAGAGGTAACAGGGAGTATTCTTCATTAGCAATCCAACTTAGCGATGCAATGTAAAATGGCTGTCTTGTGTCTTTAGATCAGAAGCCTTTACTTCAGTCAGGACAGCTGAACCCTAGGTTTATTTTTTTTCTAATTTGTTTACTCTTACAAGGTAATAAAACCAAATCTAAATAAATAAACTGAAATGTTTCCGTGCTCTTGTCTGATGATGGTAAAAATGCTATTATCTGAAACGTCACACACTATTAATTTATTTGAATTTGGTCTTATTACCTTAAGTTTCTAATCTATCATACAAATTGTACCTTATCAATTTAAGATTTTCTTTTTTTTTTTCTCCTTCTTTTCCACTATTTACTATACTTGCCTTCTTTTCCACAAAGAACAGGAATAATTAGGATCCTAGACTTCCACATCATATTAGACTTAACTTACAGTACCTTCTGTATGTTCCAGATATTCCTGATCACAGACATGCTCTTTGCCTATGTCAAGAGGGAACACGTCCTACTCTACGGTGCACAGACGGACGCTGATGGCAAGCTGGCTAAAATGGAGCTTAAATAGACAACCAACCATCAACCTGGATGTGACACCTGTACATAGAGAGTGAGAGAAAGATGTGGATTTAATAATATCATTGATAAGGCACAATTTGGATTATAGATTATAAACACAAGGTAATATGACCAAATCCAAATAAATAAATAGTGTGTGACGTTTCGGTAACAGCGTTGTTACCACATTCAGTACTTTTGTCTGAAGATGGTAACAACGCTGTTACCGAAACGTCACACACTATTTATTTATTTGGATTTGGTCTTATTACCTTGTTTAATAATATCATAAAAAAACATCCAAGGCTAAGTTTTCTGCACAATTTTAGTTTCTTTAGTTTTCGGATAAAATTTCCTTCAATAGGAGCATCTAGAAGTAGAACTTATTTTATTTAAAAAAGAAATACAGTTCCTAAAATGATTACGGTAAAACCTCCTTTTAGCGGACACCCCGCTAGCAGACACCTCTCCACAAAGGACAGTTTTCATTTGCAAAATTACCACTTTTATCTTTTTGCAACTCTCCGGTAAGAGGACACCTCTCCCTAAAGGACACTTTAGCTCTACAATTAGGTGTTGTCCTTTACAGGGAGGTAGTTCTACTGTATTATAAATTTTATTGATTGATGGCAATTGAATTTATAAATATACACTGTTAGTTAGCTACAAGTTATGCTCCTAGTTGTGTGTGTGTGTGTGCTCCTGTTGAAGGGGATATGTTATCTTGAAAGATAGAGAAGTAAAAATTATACAAGGAACTTAGCCCTGGATAGATAAGGCACAATTTGGATTATAGATTATAAACACAAGGTAATAAGACATCAAATCCAAATAAATAAATAGTGTGTGACGTTTCGGTAACAGCGCTGTTACCATCTTCAAACAAAAAGTACTGAATGAGAACGGTGGTAAAATTTCTCGTTCAGTACTTTTTTGTCTGAAGATGGTAACAACGCTGTTACCGAAACGTCACACACTATTTATTTATTTGGATTTGGTGTTATTGCCTTGTGTTTGTAGCCCTGGATACTTTTTTTTTTTAATATTATTTGCATACTCACAGAGTTTTATATTTCACAGTGTGTGTTTGTGTGAAATTGCTGAATTCTGATTGAAGTAATTATTGCTTACTTTCTCAGTAATGAGGATTATTTCATAAGATTCTGAATGATAAAAGCACAATTTGGATTATAGATTATAGATACAAGAAAATAAGACCTAATCCAAAAAATTTAATAGTGTGTGATGTTTTCGGTAACAGCGTTGTTACTATCATCAGACAAAAGAATAAATCTATAGATTTATTATAAATAATCATTTATTCTTTTGTGTCTGATGATGGTAACAACGTTTTTACCAGAATATGTAACGCACTATTATTTGGATTTGGTCTTATTACCTTGTAGCTATAAGATTCTAAACAAAATCTGATTATAAGCACTTTCAATAACTTAAGGTTATTTATAAAATCTTTTTGTCTGAAACACACACTTTACATATCTTTTAAAATATATTTAAAGACATGAAGAGTATTGTGTTACTGTTTTTTTTTTTTTTTTAAGTCTTTTTTGACAAAAGGTTTTGTAAATAATCTTCTGTTAGTAGAACTATTGTAAGCTGACAGTAAGAATTTTTGGAATCTTATGAAATAATTCTTTTTCACTTTTACAAGTGACTTTTTTTCTTTAAATCAATCAACAATTATATTAATAATGATAAAGCATAATTTGGATTATAGATTATAATAAAGGAAATAAGACCTAATCCAAATAATTTATTAGTGTGTGACGTTTCGGTAACAACATTGTCACCATCATCAGACAAAAGAATAATATTATTATCTTGTATAAACACTTAATAACAGTACTATATAAGAACTTGCTGTAATATTTTTTTCTCATTTATTCTTTTGTCTGATGATAGTGACAATGTTGTTGCCGAAACGTCACACACTAATAAATTATTTGGATTAGGTCTTATTTCCTTTAAATATATTAATAATATTGTTGCATCATCTGTTATATATATATATATAGGAAATTGAAACTTTTTTTTTTATAAAAGAATCATATGTGTCAAAAATAATTTCTGATATCAATTGTGTATCTTACATTGATATTGTGTTTTAATTGATTTGGAATATGACACACACAATGTGGGGGATATCTAAATATATTTAATGAAGGGTATATACAGTATGTCTATGAACAACATCCCATATAATGAGAGATAACCTCCCATGAGTGGCCCTTTTTGTGAAATAAGACCAGAGGAACCAACCTCCAATAAGAGACCTCCTCCAGGAGTAGCCCACTCTTTTTTTAGGCTGTCTCTCATACACTACTATATATGCATTTTTTTATTTTTTCTCTTTTGCTTTTTATATATCCACATTTTGAAAGATATTTAGGTGTTTTTTTTTTTTCTTTAGCTCATTTTACTGGGCCCAATATTTCTTTTTTTTTTTACATATACAGTAAAATCCCTCTATAGTGAACCACAGTGGGACTAAACCTTTGGTTCACTATAGCCATGATTCATTATAGCCATAGTTCAGTGTATTATTTAGCCAAGGTTCAGTATATTATAAAATAAAAATGGAGATTGTGATAAAGCACAATTTGGATTATAGATTATAATAAAAGAAAATAAGACCTAATCCAATGATGTCTGATGATGGTGACAATGTTGTTGCTGAAACATCACACACTAATAAATTATTTGGATTAGGTCTTATTTTCTTTTATTTTATTTTAAAAATGGAGATTGTTTCAGGTTTTTTATAAGGGAAGGTTCACTATATTCTTCCAGGTTTTTTTTAGTGGGGTTTTACTGTATCTTGTGTGATTGTATTAAAATAATTTTTAAAATAAATATTTTCAAAATAATATAACTTGTCCCCATAATCCTTGAGAGAATTGAGATTGCTGTTGTAATATTGGGACTAATTCTCTTGTACTCTTTCCTTCTAGCAAATTTATCTCATTTTATTAATAAAATGGAATTTATTTCCTTTTTTTTTTCAGAAACCCAAGGTAATAAGACCAAATTCAAATAAATAGTGTGTGTGATGTTGAATTTAGAGAAGTTGTGCTTTATTAAAGAGAAGTGATTCAATTTTGAGCATGTGCATACATTTTAAAAATAATTTTTAAATAAATTCATTTGTTTATAAAAAAAAAAGTGCTTAGATAATGAAAGCTTAAAATTGTATATATGCTTATAAGTATAATTTTTTTTTTTTTTTTTACACTAAATGTTGGAAAAAATAGAAAGTCCATCCCATTATATATATATATTCACATTTTTATACACCACCCCTCCCCCATTTTGATAAGAAAAAAAATGTTCACATTTTATTTATTATGATTTTTTTTTGTTTTTTTATTATAAGCATAAAAAAATAAATGTTTTTTTTTTGTGAGAATATTTTGGTGTATAGTTATTTGTGTAAGGTTTCTACACCCTCATGGAATTCGTGTAATCTTTACACAAGGGGATAAGAAACAACAACAACAACAGGTTTCTACACCTGGCACACAGAGTCTTTATATCTGTTATGTACAGTTCCATAAAAGAGGGGGTCGGTGGAAGGATGGTCTAAACCATTGGTTTTCGACTGCTACGACCCAGGTTCGATTCCCGCATTGGGCACTTTTTTCTGATTTAAAGAAAAAAAATGCTCCATTGACCCTTGATTCTTGCAAAAATCCAAACCTACCAGCGAGTGCAAGCAACCAAACAGGGCTCTGGCATATTTGTAAGTGCAAAGTCGAACTGCTTTTCACATGTGTAGACATGTGGTGCACTTACAGTAAAAGCAGTCACCAACTTCTACTCACCATGATTATCATGGCCTGTACCACGTGTACTAGGGATAAGCAAAAAAAAAAAAGTTTTATAAACATCAACAATCAAGGCAATATCGAGACAACTTAATTCAAATTACAATAGGAGGAATTGCCGGATATCATGGTTAAGAAGTAATTTTCTCTTCTTCTTTCTTATCTCCACTCAACGATTATATTAGGGTATCAAACCTATAGAGCTTGAGATGGTGTCTGCTAGGGATGAGTAGAGCTCATCAATGGATGAGTCAATATAGTCAATGTGTTTTGGGGTTGTAGCAGGTTGACACTTAGTACATAGTGGGAAAACCTTGCAACCATTCTGTCATTGTCCGTAGATGACCAGACTTAAGTCTGGAAATCAAAGACTGTTGTTCTCTTGGGAGGACAGAATTGTCCCTCCTGCTCTGTACCAGTCATGTGCAGCATTAGATTTCCATTCCTGCAGGCATTGGGTTTTGATGGTACGGAGGAGGTCTCTTTCGTCTAGTTGGGTGGTAGATTTTCTGGCCTCAGGGTGGCCAAGAGCTCCGGACTTTGCCAGAGAGTCTGCTATCTTCTAGCTAAGAAGAGGTAAAAGGTAACAACGACGAAGTAAATATACAGTAAAACCCCTCTATAGGAAACCCCAATGGGACTGAACCTTTGGTTTACTATAGTCATGGTTCATTATAATAATATTAAAACGAAAATTGCAATTATACCGCGAATGTTTCTTTTAAACAAAAATCAAAATCTATTTTAAAGAGAAATAACGATTATTTCTAACTTTATTAATATTAAGACGGGGATTATTTTAAGTTCCTTATAAGGAAAGATTTGCTATATACTCAGATCGTTTGAGCAAGGTTTTACTGTAATACATGTAATAAATTTGCATAAGTGGAAATATTCTTCTAAAATATTTCTAGTTATGCAAATTTACTACATGTATATATATATATATATTTTTTTTCCCCTCTAATTTCTTGCATTCGTATTTCAGCCTGTTGAAGGAGGTTATTGTCTGAAAGCTCGCCAAGCTTATATATCTTTAATAAAGAAACTTGTCACCATTAGCTTTTGTCTCAATAATTTCATTCCTTCATGGTAGCTTAGGTAAAAGGTATTGGATGAGGAAGGATACAACCCTTCAATTCTTTAGATCCAAGAGTCTGGATCAAATCCCGCATTGGGAACTTTAAAGATAAAAATTGCTTCAATAGTTCTCTGGTTCTTTCAAAAGTCCAACCCAACCAGTCTTCTTCTTTCTTATCTCCACTCAATCATATTAGGGTATCAAGTTGTGACCCTTGAGGGTGTCTGTTTGACAACCATCATGACTGGGTGAAGTAGAATGCGTCTGTTTTTGTCATTAAGACTGGGAGCACTACTCAGTGGCAGGCCGACTTAGCTCCAAAAGAAATGGCCGCCTCTGACATGAAGAACAGATGCCATGTGCAGCCGCTCCTAACATGGATCAGGAGACCTTACAGGGTGCTATCAGCCGGGCCAGCTGAGCCCAGGTTTTTTAGCGAGCTTGTTACTGCTCCCCCTCCTCCTTTTTCATCCGGGCTTGGTGAGTGTAAGTAACCAAGTAGGTCTCTGGCTCAATTGTAAAAGTGCAAAAGTTTAACTGTGTAAGTGCCTTCTACAATGGACAGATTTCATAAACAAAATTGCCATTTTTACTATTTAGCAACTCTCAGGTAAGAGAACACCTCTCCTAAAGGACACTTTGGCTCTGTAACTAGGTGTCCTTTACAGGAAGGTTCTACTGTATATATGTCATATTAAAATATTATTTTATTTAAAATTATCTCTCATAGATTCAAATACTCTGCTAAATCGACCGCCAGAGGTCACGCTTCCCTTATAAAAACTATTGTTGATTGTAGAGGGCTATGGTTGAAATGAGATAAGCTCTGTTTAATTTGTAGCTGCCGCCGAGCAGGCCCCCACACCCCTAGCCCCTGGCCTTCCTCAGGACGCAGCCCCAGTTCCAGCAGATGCGCCACCTTATCCAGCAAAACCCCCAGATCCTCAATGCCCTGCTTCAGCAGATTGGACAGAGCAATCCCCAGCTCCTGCAGCTCATCTCCCAGAACCAGGAAGCCTTTGTGCGGATGTTGAATGAGCCGGCCCCCTCTGATCAGCCAGCTGCAGGCTCTGCCACCGGAGGCAGTATCTTCACTGGTGGTAGCACCCCTGGGGAACAGGGCTTCGAAGTCTCCCAGATAACTCCTCAGGACAAAGAAGCTATTGAGAGGGTGAGTGGAGATTCTCTCTTCTGTGAGTGTGTAGTTGTATCTCTTTATTAGTCATAAACTCGCTAAGGCACAATTTGGATTATAGATTATAAGCACAAGGTAATAAGACCACAAGGTGCTGTGACCTTTGTGGAGAGGTGTCCACTAAAGGGAAGTTATACTGTACCTCCAATACATGATTAAAAGCTCTGCTTAACTATTTTGCTGTAAACATTTGCCTGATATTGAGCCTCCACTCAAGTGCCACCACACTTACCCACCAGGTCTTTGAGTTCAGTTGCCTATCTCACATTTCAAGGGTAATAAATGTTCTATAAAGGTCACATCTCCCATCAAAATTTTAATAGATTAATATATTCCAGTAATATTTACTACTTGAATACTTGGCAGAGCTGACTGCTATAGGGCGCGTCCCCAGGTGGCGGATAGGGGAACGACCTTCAGATATGAAGGCCAGCTGCGAAACAAGCAGAATAACTCTGACAAATAAGCAGTCGCGGACCAACAGCAGCATTGTTAGAAGAGGAGTAGACCTCTTTAAAAATCCTGACTTCAACTGACCCGGTTGATGGACCTCAGCAAGGGTCCCACTCCAGGGATACGGAGGAGCTGCGTCTGTACTCATGTTAGAGTCTGCAGCAAAGGCGTCTGCTTCCATGTTAGGAACGGCCTCAAACTACAGGCAAAGTCAGACTTTCACCAAAGTGTGCCTGGATCATGGTGCCATGATCAACGAAAGCTGCACCCCTATACCCCATTCCATGAGATCAGATGTTGATTTGCATGCTGCATCGCCCGTCGCGCAGAATAAACAGGGGCGCGTTCAGGACTTAGGTAGAGGGTTCTGTCCGATAAGTATAATACAGTCTCCACAAACTTCTAACTTTGCAACTTCCAAGCAATTGAGCATTCTGCAGTGCAACATAAATGGATTGTGCTCAACAGCAACAAAAATAAAATTAGAAGAAATAATGGAAATAGCTGAAAAACAAAAGATACAAATTATAGCCCTACAGGAAACCAAATTAAATGAAAAGTACAATCTCAAATATAAAAACTACAATATCCTCAGAAAAGACAGAAATAAAGAAGGGGGTGGCCTCGCATTTTTAATCAAGAATTTGTACTATGAAGACATAGCCATTAATATTCCAAACACATCAGACCTCGAAGCCCAAGGTATCAAAGTCTACCTCAATCAAAACAAAACCATCAACATATTCAATATGTATCACCCACCAAACAATAAACTTATTGACGATGGAACAATGGCTCAATTTCTTACAAACAACACTATTATTGTAGGTGACCTTAATGCCAAACATCAACTATGGGGATGTTCCACGCCAAACCCAAGAGGCAAAATACTTTCAAACTTATTTGACGACAATGCCTTCATGTGCTTAAATGATGGGAATCCTACCCACCATTCCTACAGTTATAATACCGCACAAGCCCTTGATATAAGTTTCTCCAGTCCTGACATTTTCCACAAATGCAAATGGCAAATATTAAAAAGTATTGGAAGTGATCATTTGCCTATTTTGATAGAAATTAGCACCAAGACCAAAACCAGCTCAATTAAAGAAAAATTCTGGAACTTCAAAAAGGCTAATTGGAATCTTTACCAGCAAAACACCAATGAAGACTTTAGAAAAGCACCCACTAGAATAAAAGATCTGGAACAAAATTGGATATCTTTCAAAAACACCATTATTAAAGCAGCCAAAGTTTCAATACCAAGAGGTAATATTAAGAAATGGATTCCAAATTATACACACCAGGCAAAAGATATTCAAACACTTATAACTAAAAGAAATGAACTACAAAAAAAGTACACCCAAAACCAAACAAATTGTAGAACTGAACTGAACATTGTGAATGCAAAAATAAAGAGATTATACGTAAATATGAAAAGGGAAAAATGGAAACAAACTTGTGAAAACCTGAACCCAAGAAACCCAAATACAAAACTTTGGCATTTGGCAAAACAAATTGACAGAGCCCAGCCACAAACTGAAAACACAAATATGATTAAGAATATAGATGGTACCCCAGCAACTAATGACAAAAATGCTGCTAATCTTTTAGGTAACTCATATCAAATAAGTAGTAAAATCAAATTTGAAATAAAAGATAAGAAAGTTGAAAAAAAGGCCCGCAAAATTATCCATGACTGTAAAAATGTCACTAGCACTCATAATATTTTCCATGAAAAAATCAATATGAAAGAGCTAGATTATGCATTAGAAAACATTGACCTGAACAAGACTCCTGGGCCAGATGGAATCCATGGCCAAATGATATCAAACTTGGGCAAAAATGGCAAAGAAAAACTTCTTGATATTTTCAATAACTCCTGGAAAACTGGAAAATTGCCTCAAGACTGGAAAACTGCAACAATAATTCCTATTAAAAAACTTGACAAATCTGCTGATGACCCAAAAAACTACCGACCTATCTCCCTCACAAGTATTTGCTGCAAATTAATGGAAAAAATTATACTCAGACGACTCACCTACCACCTCGACACAAGAAATCTCTTACCAGAAGAACAATATGGATTTAGGAAAGGACATGGGACAATAGATCAACTCTTACTTTTCACACAAAAGGTAAAAGATGCACAAAACAGAAAACCAACTAACCACACAATAGCTGCTTTTTTAGACCTTACACAAGCTTTTGATAAGGTATGGAAAAACAAGTTAATTACAAAATTATACAAACATTTCAAAATTGATGGAAAAGCTATCACTTGGATAAATGATTTCCTTAAAAATAGATACATCAGGGTCAAATATAATGGCACTCTATCTAAAACCTTCAAATTGTACCAAGGATTACCACAAGGATCAGTCCTTAGCCCAACTCTCTTCACCCTATTTATTGCAGGCATAGAAGAAAAAATTTCACATAAAACCAATATTGGACTTTTCGCTGATGACATTATTCTATGGAGCAGCAATACTAACTGGAAAAAAGCTGAAAGAGATTTGAACAAGACTCTTTTCCACCTAGAAAAATTTGCTAATAAACATAAATTAGAATTTAACCCCCAAAAATCTGAAACCTGTCTTTTTACTACCGATAAGAAACTATACAAAATAAAACCAAAAATTATTCTGAAAGAACAACAATTGCAATATAATAAACATCCTAAATATCTTGGCTACACCTTGGATCCAGAAATTAACTCCAGTAAACATATTGAAGAAGTTATTAGAAAAGGAAGAGACCGACTAAAAATCCTTAAATATATTTCAGGAAGAGAGTGGGGAGCCGATGCAACCACACTAAAATTAACTTACACATCTCTAATTAGACCTATCCTGGAATATGGATATCAAATCTATGGTACAGCATCTGAAACAAATCTAAAATCACTGGAAAGGATACAACTAAGTGCAGCTAGAATTATTACAGGTCTTCGTAATACCTGCCCTAATGATATTGTACTTTACGAGGCAGACATTATGCCCTTAAAGGATAGAAGAAGCTACAATCTGCCAAAATATATAAACAAAATCAAGAGTTATGGAAACAAACACAGAACTTCCAAGTACATACTTAATTGGGAATCCAATTTAAGACTCAAAAAAGAAGGCCCTCTACACCTGGCCAAAAGAAATGAATTTTTAAAATATAAAGTGGAAAAAAATTATTTAGCAGAAAAAATTTCTCCTTGCAAACCACTACAAAATGTTATTTTTAATGCCACTTTAAATGAACCCACCAACAAACAATACCAAAATCCAGAATACTTAAAACAATTATCATTAGAAATAATTACTAACATTCCTAAAAATGCAATAACTATCTATACCGATGGTAGCAGAGACGAGCTAGGACACACTGGCAGTGGCTGTCTCATCAAAACCACAAATGGCATTGAGAAAATGAACAGAAGAAACCCAGATTTTTGCTCAGTCTTCAGATCAGAACTTATAGCCATCTATGAAGCCTTAAAATCCATCAGAAATACTAATTATCAAGATATCTGGATTCTTACTGATAGTAGAAGTGCCATACAACACTTGAGTCACACAGGGGAACTCAGAGACAAAGTAAGCAGGAACATAATTGGTTATCTCCAAAAACTCTCAAAAACCTCAAAAATTCACCTTCAATGGATACCCTCACACGTTGGCATTGAAGGCAATGAAGCTGCTGATGTGCTAGCGAAAAAGGGCACAAAAGAACCCTTGCCACAGAAAAATAAACTTACTTTTAAAGAAATAGAAACAATAGCCAAAACAAAAATAAACAAGAACTGGAGGATCCCACCTAAGCACAGTTGGTACAGTGGAGTGAACCCAGGAGGAGCTCTGAACATCAGAAATAGACAGCATCAAACAACACTAACAAGATTTAGAACAGGCCATCTCAAGCCATTGAAGATAGAAAATAATAACAAAATTTATCCCACTTGCCCAAAATGTAGTTTGGTACCTGCAGCTCCAGAACACATTTTGGCTTGCATTAGATGCACTAAACAGGACCTTTGGGAGAGGCCGCTGCTCATCATAAAACAGCTCGAGGAGCATGAACTCATGGAATTCGTGTAATCTTTACACAAGGGGATAAGAAACAACAACAACAATTTGTAGCTGAAGAGGGCTATTTTTGTATTGAGATGGCTCTTTTTCGTTGGAGAAAGCGATTACTGTTTGATCGAAGAAGAATTTTCACATTAGAAAATGAGCTATTTTTGGGTGAAGGATTTGAATAATTGAAATTGGATAATTTTTCAACTCCGCCCTTGCCGGTCCCAAGCCCGGATGAAAAAGGAGGAGGGGGAGCAGTAACAAAACCTGGTCTCAGCTGGCCCCGCTGATAGTACCCTGTTAGGGCTCCTAATCCAGGGATACAGGATGAGCAGCGTTTGTACTCCATGTTAGGAGCGGCTCCAAATGGCGTCTGTTCCTCATGTCAGAGGTGGCCATTTCATATTGGAGCTAAGTCGGCCTGCCACTGAGTAGTGCTCCCAGTCTTAATGACAAAGGCAGACGAATTCTACTTTCCCAGTGTGGAGATAAGAAAGAAGAAGAAGAAGAGATAATTTTTCTCTTGAGATTTTGAACCACTGGTAAATGTCGACTAATATAATAAATAAAAGAGAGATTTCTGTTGTATTTTGATTGAATATAACATGGTGGGAATTCATTATTTTTTATAAAGCATAGAGAAAAATAACCAACAGACCCTCTAACTAAATAGAAACCTTCAAATAATTAGCAAGATTGAAATCAAGTCACCCGCATCCATTAATACAAAACAAAAATGACAAAAACTTCCCCATAATACACAAAGTACAAAATTGAATACTGAAATATAATTGGATGGACAATATTACTCTATAAAAGTTACCTAAAAAAGTACAAAACTTACCTAAAATACCACGACCAATTGATCAATTCTCTTAGAATCATAAGGCACAATTTGGATTATAGATTATAAACACAAGGTAATAAGACTAAATCCAAATAAATAAATAGTGTGTGACGTTTCTGTAACAGCGTTGCTACCATTTTCAGACAAAAGTACTGAATGATTTAGTACCATTCAGTACTTTTGTCTGAAGATGATAACAATGCTGTTACCGAAACGTCACACACTATTTATTTATTTGGATTTGGTCTTATTACTTTGTGTTTTTCTCTTAGAATCAGTTTCTTTAAGCAAAATCTACACTTTCTTTTTCTAATTGCAAAAAAGAAAATGTATCAATGGTTTCTTATTCTTGAAAAAGTCCAATCCCATCAGTGAGCGCAAGTAACCAAACGGGGCTCTGGCATATTTGTGTGTGTGCAAAAGTGTTTTCCACATGTGTTGATATATGTGGTGCATTTACAGTAAAATCAATCGCTAACTACCCACCATGATTATCATGGCCTGTACCACGTGTACTAGGGATAATGAGCTCAATGTGGAACAGGAGAGCTGTTTGAAGGATTGAGCTGAGATTGGGAGCAATATGGGCCACGATCAATAATTGGCGGGACCCCACCCTTTTAACTTCCAAAGTACTTGTTCCACTTTCTTGGTCCATATTTCTGCTAGTTAACTTGTCCCAAGCTTATATAGAACCAAATTGTTGTGAATGTAAATGGTTAAACATCTGTATTTATTTTGCATGTTTTTATCATTATCATCATGTAAAATATGTAAATATAGGACATTAACTGTGTAATTAGGAGAATTGTCCAGTAGATCTCGGCACGGGGTGTGTACCTGGAGAAGTATCTCGAGATAAACGGATGCTTGACTGTGTCTGACTAGTACTGGGAGTAAATACAACAACTGGCGATGAGGATCTGTAAGAACCAGATCAAGACAACACAAACTATATTCAATACTTGACTATTTACAATAAAGTTTAAAATCATCTTAACCTGTTTCTCCAACTCTTTTATTTTTGATTATTAACCCTAGTACACGTAGTACAGGCCATGATAATCATTGTGGGTAGAAGTTGGCGACTGTTTTTACTGCAAGTGTACCAAGTAGACATATCTACATATGTGAAAAGCAGGTCGACTTTTGCACTTACAAATGTTTCTCCAACTTGTATTATACACATTTATAAAAATTGTAATCATGAAAATATCACGTTTTGACAAAAAGATAACATCTCACAACCTTTTTTAAATTTTTATTTAAAACTAGCGGACGTACCCGGCTTCGCCCGAGGTTTTACCCGAGTAAAGGTTTGTCTAACGAACATTTGTTAAAACAATTCTCTAAAAACTTATTTAAAAAAAGATATATTTTGATAATTTGAAACTCGTAAATTTGAATCTCTCGATAAAGTGAACATTTTTTCCCGGTCCCTGTGTGCCGTGTCATCCTGAATTTTGTCTCTCCTAATTTTCTACTTTAGAAAATCATAGTTTTATCTAGTGAACATTTTCCCCGGTCCCTTGAAAAATACTCGATAAGTTGAATAAAATCAATATTAATTGGTTCCCTCGGTAATTGGAAGTTAAAGGAATAGTATCTTCGCCTTGGAATTGTATCATTATTCTTGTCTCAAATAAATTGCCGTGTCATCCTGAGATAATCTTACTTTTGATAAATAATATTTAAGATAACAAACTTAGTGATAAGAAAACTTGTTATCATCGTCACAATGGGGGCGCTGCTTGCGAGTTAAATCTACAAATCTGCAAATAACTCTAAGGATATTCAAAATATTCATGAAATTATTTTTCAAAAACCTTCCCGGTGATATACCTAATAATATCCCAAAATTTCACGGCGATTGGATGTATGGTTTTTGAATCTATAGAGGACAGACAGACATTCAATTTTATATATATATAGATAATTATAGAAGATTTCTTCAAGATGATAAAGGATTTCCCGAAAGCTTCTGTAATTGATTTTTAAAAGAAATATAAGCTAAATAACGCGAACAAATTTCTACTGCCCTTACTGCAATGGTGAAAATATTGGGATGGCCTAGTTAATCATTCGTGGACTCTTCCAGCGGTTTCGCCAGTTTAATCTCTCATTATATTGTATTGAAATGTATTATTTATATAGCTAGGGCACTGAAGAATAATTCTTTGGGAAACGTATGGAGGTTTGGAGACAGTATGTAAATATATTAACTAAAAATACATATTCTGATCACTCACATGAACATTTTTAGATGGCAGAGCGCCATCTAGAGGAACAAAAATGAATTGAACATTGATTTAAACTTGTTCAATAATATTTGGCCAAACCCATTTCTTAGTTCATCAACGTTTAGTTGATTTTTGTTCCACTAGATGGCGCTCTATTATCTAAAACGCTAAAGTCAGGATATGTCTATTTTGTTTTTAATATCAACACCTGAACTTTTATATATAGTTAAACCTGTCTATAGCACCCCCTCTAAATAACGCCTTCCTCTCTATAGCGCCCGATTTTAAATATTAAAATGTAAACATTTTACATTAAAAGTGACCTGTCTATAGTACCCCCTCTCTATAGCACCCTATTTTGGTGAGTCCCAAGAGGGGGCACTATAGACAGGTTTAACTGTATATTTTCCCTTATTTTTGACTTACACACACACAAAGAGGGCATCCCTCACCCGTTTAAAATACATCAAACCAATGCAACTTGTTCATCACTTCTATGCAAAGCTTGAAGGTTAAAAAAGGTAAAATACCATTAGATAAGTTAGCTTAATCCCCCTTAATCCTTATATTAACCATTGTTAGAGATAACTGTGAAGAGATAGGTGATGCTCATCTTTGGTGTATTTTTAGAAGCATCAATCTAAAAAATAAATTCTTCAATCTCTTAATCTTGATGCAAAACGTCAAGAAGGGCTTTTTCTTTCGTTTCCTTGTTAACTTCGTAGTGGTCAGGAAGAAACTGGCAAAACCAGCTGATGCAACGCCATCAAAGAAAGAAGAATTGGCAAAAGCTGAAGTAAAAGAAGCTCAAGGATTTCTTGATCTTTCTTTATTTAAACGTATCAAGAAACCAAGACCCGGAGTCCTTACTCCAAATGTTTCCAAAATTTTCAAACTTCGCAGTGAGGAACGTACAGATATGGATATTGTCGAATGTGTAATTGTACTTCGTCATGTTCCATATTTCGAGAAATTTCCCGAAGAGATCTTGAAACGGTTGTCAAAAGTTTTACTTCTAAGTACGTATTATAAAGGACAAACTGTAATGAAACAACACGATGAAGGTCTAGCAATGTATATAATCTATAATGGACTTGTCAATGTTGGAATTTATATTCCTAAAATCAAGAATCCACTAATTGTTGCCGAACTTGGTGCTGGTGCTCAAATTGGTGAAATCAGTCTGTTAAAACATGTTAGACGAACTGCTTCGATCATTTGTAAAGTAACGACAAACTTTTTTACCTGTTTTAAAGAAGATTTTGAAGATATTCTTCGTGATTTCATTGATCGTGAATATAATACTCGAGTATATGCACTTTATCATTTACCATCATTCAGTGATGTTCATTGGTCCGAAAAGAATTTCGATGTAATCATATCAAATTCAATTGTTAAATATTATCCAAAAGATACATTAATTCTTGGAGGCGTTACAGAAAAACCTGTTTGGAGTTATTTCATTATTCGAGGCAAATGTCGTGTAACCCAATATCTACATTTTATTGAAACACCTAAAGGTAAAGGAATTGAATTAAAAATGGCAAATCAAAATAAAAAATTGAAACCGGGAGAAATTTTTCATAAGAAAATCTTATCTATTTGCATATTACAACCTGGACATTATTTCAGTGTGGGGGAAGATTTAAGCCGTAGTTACATATTGGCAGATAATGATGCAACAGTACTCCTAGCTCCTACCATCCTGTTAAACAGATATGTACGTCGTAGTTTCACAGATAAACTCTACAATGAGATGATCCAGGATTTACCAACGGTTAACGAAATTCTAATGCTCTACTCTAAAAGATTACTATGGGAACGCTACAATGATAAATTGGTTGAACAAATGATGAGAAATTATCCTAACATTCCAAAACAACAAGTAGTCAAAACTAAAAAACCAGATTGGAAAACTTACTTCTAAAATGAATAAATTAACAACCTATTTAAGGTATCAATTTTTTACCCTTAATATATAGATAAATTTTGAAAATAGGGAAATCCATAAAATACTTTAATTAAAAAGACATATATTGGATCAAAATATCATTTATTTTACCAATATTTCAGTAGGCTGAAAACCAACCTTTATTAACACACACATTAATAACACCTTGATAAAGGTTGGCATTCAGCCAACTGAAATATAGATAAAATAAATGATATTTTAATCCAATATATGCCTTTTTAATTAAATATAGATAAATAGTATTTTTCAATCATTATTGTGTGTGATTAATATCAACTAATATTTAAATGTTGAAAAATTTGAGTCACATTTTTGTAAAATTTCCAGTGTACAGGGTGATCCAAAAGTCCCGCACAACTTTAAAAATTAATAACTCCGCGAATATTTGCGCTAGAGCAATGCGGTAAACACCATTGTGTTCGGGATGCAATGGGATTTTTTATGGCAAATAATGAAAAATTCGAAATTGATTTTAGTTACAACTTTGTTCGCTAGATGGCGCTCTACCAGAATCAGCGATTCAGCGGCCAAATTGTTTGATAAATTGAAAAATATAACTGAACGACACGTATTTTTCCTTTTTGAATACCAGGAAAGAACCCTAATAATATCAAATTATAAATTAATAAAACACCATTTCGCCAAAAGTTAGAAGAAATGGTTAACGATTTTTAAATACAATCTGAGATATGTAAAATAGGTATATGCAAATTGAAACACGTAGCAAAATATATTTATATTTTAGATGGAGTTTTGTGAAATAGATCGAATGTTTGAAAATAACTACTGATATCAATACACGATTTTTGAAATCTTAATATAGTACCAAAAATTATGATGGCACTACTAATAGGATTCCCTGCTATAAGGAATGTGTAGTTTCTTGACTGATTGGCGACACTTGACTATTTAACTGGATATTTGTCATGATACAAAAATGAAATATAGAGAGGCGTGACAAAATATATTTGTCGTACTTTATTCCAAATATCCTATGGGTTTGTCAAATGTTATCATTGTTTATAATACTGTACATAATTTTGAAAATGTATCCCCTAAAAAAAATCATTTTTAATCGACCTTTTGCGTTGAAAAACGTGGTAGTAAAATCATTTTGTATTTTTTTTTGCGCAAAATTTCTAAAGTTGGGGGGGTACAGAGAATATTCCTTATGCTATTTCTTCTAATGAGCGAAAAGCGATAAACTAAACATAAGGGGTAAAATTGTGTATACCAGTGGTATTCGAGAAGTTATACACTTTGGCCTGCACGATATAATATGAGATGTGGGCAAATGGCAAACTAAAAAATTACTGTTCACAGAAAAAAAAAAGAGTCAAGATGTGAGGACAGCATTTATTATTCCCATAACCCAAAACAAAGAGTTGCAATATATAACACATGAGGTAACTGCCTTCTCTCTTGTATTAGGTCACAATCCTTGCTCAATGTGGCGCCCTTCATTCTCAAACACCGCCTGCAGACGATAGATGACAGAATGGTCACAATTGAATAGTTGAAATTTATAAAACGTGCCATCTGATAGAAGCCTTCAACATGGCCAATGTGGTAGGCCGGCATCGATAAAAAACGCGACTTAATGTATCCCCATAACCGAAATTGTAAGGCGTCAGGTCTGGTGATATTGGAGGCCACTGGTATATAAAGTGGGGACTTATCAACGAATTTCACCGAACGTATCCTTCAGCAATTGTTTGGCACCGCGGGAGATATGAGGAGGTCCTCCATCTTGCATGGATGTTATTTCGCTTAGTGTTTGTCTGTCCTGCAATATGGGAATAACCTTTTCTCTCAAAAGTTGAACATAACGTTCACCAGCTACAAAAACGGTTTTAAAGGTTCTTCCATTGATTTACTCAAAGAAAAATGGCCCAATAATAAAAGATGAAGTAAACCCACACAAAACTGTAACTCTGGGCTGATGAAGTGGTATTTCTGTAAAATTCCTAGGGTTGTTTGTTGCCAAAATAAGGCAGATTTGAATGTTAAATTCTCCCTTTAGATAAAAGTGAGCATCATCTGTTCTTAGAACATTTGACAGCCAATTTTCATCAATATCAATTTGCCGGAAAACCCATGCAGCGAATTCTTGACGCTTCTCAAAATCGCTGACTTTCAACTCGTGAAAACTTTGAATTTTGTTAGGGTATTTTTATAGAAAAATTCTAAATGTGTGTTCTCTCCAAACTGTTCCATACGAAATCCAAGTTTGTCGAGAAACTTGTCTAGCACTTACTTCTCCATACGTGGATAACGTTTCAATAGCTTCAGCATTCTGCAAAACCGTAACAGCCACTGACTTGCATGTCGATGGTCTTCCACTCCGAGGTTTTGCTTCCAGAGACCCAGTTTCCTCAAAACTTTTAATCAATCGCTTTAGAGAGTAGCAACTCATTGGTCCTTTACCGCTTCGAATATCTTTAAAGGAACGAAACACTCGTATAGCTTCAGTGGCAGATTCTGAATCACAATTTAAAAAATTCACCGAGTGCTTTATCCTGTAGTGACGGCATTCCAGGCGGAAGGGGAGAAGTCCGACCACACCTCCTTGCGGTCCCCCCTGGACTCTTGGAATATTTGACCAAATTCTGGTTCGTTTCCAAGATGACTAACGTTGCAACGGCACCCATTTTCAAATGAAGAGCAAAACTGATATCTCCAGTAATGCTACCGCGTCCGGGGTAACCGCCGCGTCAGGAGCTGCAGCTCGAGCTCATGATGAGAAATCTACTACGAGGACACAATTCAATCTACTACAACTCAATATAAATGGTACCCAGAGGAAAATAAAGAGCTGACTTGTCTTCTCTGTGACAACAATGTACATATTAATTGTCCTCAGGAGACAAAATTGAATCAGAATCTGAGATTCAATATCAAAGATTATACAACACTACGAAAGGACAGACCGGGAAAATTCGGAGGAGGACGTGCAGTTTTGATTAAAACTCTAGAAATCAAATTTAAGGAAATCACCTATAATCAGAGTAAGCCTAGAGAAAGCACGACAGAAGCTCAGGCAATAGAAATCTATCTTACAGATAAAACAATTCTAATCATAAATGTTTATCACCACGATAATACTAGCATCAATACAGGCCTGATAGAGACATTAAGTGAAGCGTCTTCGGATATCGCAATCATACTTGGTGATTTTAACGCCGAAAGACCAACTTGGGGATCACCTGTCCAGGATAACAAAGGTCAGCAGGTTGAGGACATGCTAGCCGACCTCGACCTTACGCCGTTAAATAACGAAAAGAACAACTATATATCCAAGTCCACAGGCACAGAATCCGCAATAGACATCACAGCGATAAATTACATCGCAACCACAACACAATGGAAAATTCTGAAAAGTGCAATCAGTGACCACAGACCAATTTTAACAACCCTAAAATTCAAAATTGAGAATTTCCAACAGAATAAAAGAACACTGGAAAATATTTCACAGAAAAGCTAAAGAACTGTGCAACGAAGAATTAAATCACAGAACGATTGACAAAAATGTGGAAAAATTCTCTTCGAACATATCCAAAGCTGCAAAAGTATCGATACCTAGAGGTATCGATATGAATACTTTACTGGAAGAGCACAATATCGAGGCAATGATTGCAGAGCTGGAATATAATTAGTGTTATAAAACAATCAAAACCAACACTAATCCTCCAATACTCTAACCGATATGAATAGCGAGAACGAACAAACAGATGGCAGAAATAATTGCTGAATATCTTTCAAGCACACTTCCAGACTCAGCTATACGAATGAAGGCAGGACTCTAAAAATAATGTAAACAGGTTAGTTAAACAAGCAAGAAATTACCATGAACAAGATATTTACTCGAGAGACTTCGCACTGAATGAGCTAAACTCATCAATAGGAAAGTTAAATCCAAGAAGTCACCTGGAGATGCTCTAATCTTTGGTCAAATGATTAAACACTTTGAAGACGAAGCTAAAAACCAACTCCTACGAATACTGAAGATTTCATGGCAAACTGGTAAACTACCAAAGAATTGGAAGATATCAATTATAGTGCCAATACTGAAACCAAACAAAGATGCCATGGAATGCAAGAACTATCGGCCAATTGCTCTTACCAGCATACTTTGTAAAATAACAGAATGAATTATCCACTCTAGGCTCATAGTCTAGCTCACTAACAATAATAAAATAAACTTCTACCATACTGCCTAAAGATCTAGACACTGTACAACTGATAAACTGTTCTACTTCTGTCAATCAATAATAGATTTCTAGGAAAAACCGCCAAAGAAGAAAACGGCCGTATTCCTGGATATGACCTCAGGTTTTGATCGAGTGTAGAAATTATTTGAAAGGCTGCACAACATAGGAGTAAGAGGAAAACCTCAATCTGGATTACAGACTTCTTAAGGGGAAGAAGGATAAAGGTTCGGTCAATGGAACATTTTCCAAGGACCGAAAAACATGGGCTGGTGTACCTCAGGGATCTGTGCTCAGTCTTCTACTCTTCTCGCTATATATTAACTTTTGTTTATGTAAATAGATGAATATTATTTGTATTATTTAAAGCCTCATTATGTAAAAATATATGTATATATAAATTGGACATTTGTTGTTGGCCATGGTCAAGTTTGAGCTCTTGTACGTCTAATTAACACACAACAAAAGTAGCGACGAGGATGCGCGATCTACAGAGCCAGTAAAAAGCTGAGGAAAACGGCGTCTGTGCAAGTATAACAACTACATCTTTTAAACTATCTGGATCAAGAAAACAAAGGAGTAGAAAAGATCAGCATGACAAGTTCAAAGTTAATAGTACCTTTTAGATGCTATAGCCCAGTGGAGGACACTTCGATCTTTTTGTACAAAAAATTGAGGCTTACCTTTTGGCATCTGAAGCAGGAGATTAAAGTGCTGATTTTTACCTCGCTACCAGATTCTGACACTTTGAAGCAGGGAAACGACATTTTCTTCCTGGTCTAATGAAAGATCAACCCTATGACACTATCATTCAAAGAATTAAGCTGCATTTGGATCCAAAGAAGAAAGTGATACCACAGCGATGCAGATTTTTAAAAAGAATTCAAAATGAAGGAGAATCAATTTCGGAAAATCTTAGAGAATTGAAACATTTAGCAATAAATTGTAATTTCGGCAATATGCTGGGAACCATGATGCGAGACCGTTTTGTGGCTGAAACAAGTTGGAAATCCTGCAAAAGAAGTTACTACAAGAAAACAACGATGTCACCCTGGATAAAGTGTTACAGTGGCGATCTCGTTCGAACTGGCGGAGATAAATACAAGAGAATTACAAGATAAATTAGTGGCCAAGATATCCCCTGTGAATGGAAAAGATAAAAAGGGTGAGTACAATAATAGTATGGTGCAGCATAGGCCTTTCAGGCAAAGGGGAGAAATAATGTGTTATAGATGTGGTGAAAAACATTCACACGTGGCCTCTGTTTGCCCTCATAGAACAAAGACTTGTTTTAAAATGTAAAAAACTGGGTCATTTAAGTAGGGTCTGTAAAGCTAGTAAAAAAATGTGTGGATGTAAATATGTACAAGAGGACTCTATATATTCTGTACAGGGCGAAACTGATGCCACAATAAATTTAACAGTAGATGATTATTCTTTGTGCTTTACAATAGATACAGGAAGTCCAGTTACGTTGATACCTAAAGATATTTATAAGATTTATTGGCAAGGTAAAAATTATTTCCAACGAATTTAAGATTAAAATCATTTTGTGGTAAATCAATAGAGATTATAGGGCAAAGAAATGTTTTTGTAAAAGAAGCCAACCAATATTTACGATTAGTAGTTGTAAATGAAAATTCCAGGTGATTTTGTTAGAAAGAGAATGGCTTAAACAGTTAAAACTTGATTATTCTAGATTGTTTAGCATTAAAAATTTAAATAATGAAACAAATAGAAATAGTTTGATTGATAGATATGCAGATTTGTTCAACAAAGATTAGGGCTGTCTAAAGGATGTTAAAATAAATTTTAATTTAAAAAAGGATGTGACTCCTGTGTTTTGTAAGGCCAGAAGAAGTTTACCTTTCTCTCTAAAAAACAAAGTAGAGAATGAAATTGATCGTTTAGTGAATTCTTGCATTTTATAACCTATAGTTCATGCATATTGGACCGCTCCAATAGTACCAGTATTAAAAAAGGATGGTAGTGTAAGTATATGTGGTGATTTTAGATGTACAGCTAATAAAGCAATAGAATTAGATAGGTATCCCATTCCATTGATCGATGAGATATTTTCAAAATTATCTACAAGTACCGTACTTTCGACTCTAGACCTATAACAGGCTTACTTACAAGCAATGTTAGCGGTAGAAGCCAAAGCTGTTGTTGATATAAACACAACAAAGAGGTTGTTTTCTTATAAAAGACTACCATATGACGTAGCGGTAGCACCAAATAAATTTCAGAGGATTATGGAAGGTCTATTTGCTGATTTGCCAGGTGTGTCCTGCTACATAATGATATTTTGGTTACAGGAAAATACTTTGAACATCATGAACAAATGTTGGATCTAGTGTTTAGATGATTGCTAGAAAAAGGTTTAAAGTTAAACAGATATAAATGTAAATTTAAAAAGAAATCGGTGAAATATTTAGGGTTTAAATGGATAAATATGGACTGCATCCCTTAGAAAATAAAATTAAAGCAGTGATAGAGGCGCCTGAACCTAAAGAATGTTTCGCAATTTAGTCTTTCATAGGACTCTTAATTAATTATTATAGATTCATAAAGAATATAGCAAACATTTTAGCGCTATTCTATCTACTTTTGAATAAAAATTGTAGATGGAATTGGACGAAAGAATATCGAATGTTATTTTAAAAATGTAAATCATTATTGATGGACTATGGACTAGGCCTAGTTCTGAGTCATAGAAATGATAGAAAGGAAGAATGCCCTATAGCTTTTGCTCCTAGAATATTAACTGAAGCGGAAAAACGTTTCTCTCAACTAGAAAAGAAAGCGTTGAGCATAACCTTTGGCGTTGAGAAATTCAGACATTACTTACTGGGACGAAAATTTGTATTGGTCACAGACAACCGACCCTTAATTAATAGATTTTCACCTCATAAACCAATTCCCATATGTGCATCATCCAGAATTAAAAGATGGTCCTTAAAATTAGCTGCATTTAATTATACTGTGGAATTTCGAAAAACTAGTGATAATTCCAATGTTGACGCATTGTCACGTCTTCCTTTAGAATCGAGTGTCAGGGAGTCTCTTGATGAAGACCAGGTACTTCTTCTCAGGAAGTTGAATGAGGTACCGTTCTCTTTTATGGAGGTGGTATATGAGACGCCCCAAGATAAAATACTGTCTATAGTATTAAGGAATGTTAGAGAAGGCAACTGGAAATTCACAAGGGTACCGAGGGAAAACTTACTAGCTCCTCATTATAAGATCAATGAGTAATTAAGTTTGGAGTTTGGTTGTCTCCAATGACGTGAAAGAGTGGTAATTCCCCAAAAATTAAGATCTTTAATTTTAAATGACTTGCATGAAATACACATGGGGATTGGTAAAATGAAGATGATTGCCAAACGGTATTTTCTTGTGGCCAGGCATAGACAGTAACATCGAGGAGTTAACTAGAGAATGTAGAGTATGCCAAGAATCGGCAAGCATGCCCCCGGCTACCATCTCAGAATGGACTTGGCCCGAAAAACCGTGGCATCGACTTCATCTTGATCTAGCGGGTCCGTTCATGGAAGGAATGTTTTTGTTCTCGTGGACGCATTCCTAAAGTGGATAGAAATTTTTATCATCAAAGATATTACCAGCAAAACGATTATATATCATCTTAGAGAATTTTTTGCCAGATTTGGATTGCCCTAAATTTTGGTTACAGATAACGGAAGACAGTTTGTCTCCGGTGATTTCGAGCAATTTACCAAAATGAATGGTATACGGCACACTAAGACCAGTCCGTATAATCCTAGTACAAATGGTTTAGCTGAGAGATATGTAAGAGAGTTTAAAAACCTTTTGAGAAAGAATGATGGGAAGGATGAATCAGAGACGAATCTACAAAGATTCCCATTTGCTCATAGAGCATTCCCCAAAACTATAATAAAGGAATTCCCCCGCGGAACTGCTAATGAAGAGAAGTTTAAGATCAATATTCTCGAATTTAATACCAAGATGGGAAATCCGCGAGAGGTATTTCATGTAAGAAGGCAGGAGCAGTTTACTACAGGTTGCGAGGTTTATTTCCACAACTATGCAACTGGACCTAAACGGTAAAAAGGTAACATTTTGAAATTATTGAGCTACCGTCACTACCTTATAAGTTGCGAGGGCGTCGTGTATAAGAGGCATATCAATCAATTGCGACCTGTGAGCAAGAAACAAGTGGAGACAAGAAATTTGATAATTCCTTGAACATCAGGAGAGAAGCCTGTAGGTAGAAGTCAGAAATAAAGTGAAGAGGAGGTTCCAGAGATTACTTCAGGAAACAAGGAGGAGACTACTTCTGTGCACGTACCCTCTTGCACTCCTAGACCAGGGCCTGTTGCTGTGCACGTGCCCTCTTGCACTCCTAAACCGTAGCCTGCCGCTGTGCAAGTGCCCGTCCGCAGTCCTAGACCTCAGAGAGCCAGGAAACCCCCAGATCGACGGGGGGAGATGTGTTGTGTATGTAAATAGATGAAGATTATTTGCATTCTTTAAAGTCTCATTATGTAAGAATATATGTGTATATAAATTGGACATTTTTGTTGGCCAAACGAAAAGAATAAGAGCTAAAAAAATAGTCATGGTCAAGTTTGAGTTGTTGTACATCTAATTCCGACACAACCTTAACAACATTTATCCTCACTGAAGACACAAAAGTTGCCTGTTGTGCAGATTATATAGCCATATGGCACACAAGTAGCAGTATAGAAATATCAGAAAAATACTGAACACATCAATGAGAGGTCTGGAGAAGTGGGCAATGAAACTCAAAATGACCATAAACCCAATAAACACAAACCTATAGGTCTCCTTCACTGACATGAAAAAAGGCATATATTTAACTCCAAAATAAGCATAAACAACAATATAATTGATAAATTTAGATCTCCAAATTACCTAGGTGTGATACTTGATGAGGAATTGCGATTTACAGAACACATAATTAGCACCTCAAATAGAGCTACCAGAAACCTAAATATTCTGAGAAGGCTATGTGGAACAACTTGGGGAGTAAAACCCAAAATTCTCAGAACAACATATATCACCTTATTAAGGCCAATAATGGAATATGCAACACCTGTTTGGGCTCCCTCAAGTTCATCACTAAAAAGAAAACTAGACAGTGTTCAAGCAAAAGCGGCCAAATTAATCACTGGTTCTGTTTCAAATACCAACAATTATAAAATTCAGAGAGAAAGTGGTCTAGACCTACTTGAAAGAAGAAGACAATTAAAAACAATAAAATTCACCAATAGCTTAAAAACTAAAGAAACCGAACACATATCTCATAGAACCTATTTAAACTGGACACAAAAAGAAAGGCTCAAAAGAACTTCAACACTTCAGTACGACAACAATATTAGAAAGAGCATAAATATGAAACATAATGAATTTCAAATTCGAGAATAACCAATATTTCCTACCCCATTGCCATCAAATGTAATCACCAATCTTAACCTGAATGAACCCTGCAATAAAAAAAAAAGAGAACAAAAACATACTTAAAAAGAAAGGACTTGACACAATTGGTTTATGCGATCAGATAAATTATTTAACAGCATATACAGATGGATCATCAGACCTTACCATTAGTAATGGAGGGGCTGGAATTATAACATAATACTGTAAGATGGAACATACATCAATATCAAAGAAGGAGCAAGAAAGATTTCGTCAAACTTCACTTGTGAACTGACAGCTATCTGGAAAACTCTTGATGTATGCCTTAAACAACCATCCCTGCATCAAGCAGAAGAAATTATAATATACTGTACAACGACTTCATATCCGATCTATAAGCAATTCAGAAGGGCAATACTATAATCACACAGAAAATGCATTCGTTACTTACTCAACTGATATCGTTGGAGAATAACTGCATTCTACAATGGATTCCTGCCAGTGTTTGGATCGGGGGTAATGAAATGGCAGTTGAATTTGCAAAGGAAGCCAGAAAGTTGAGCCAAAGAAAAGAAGAAATGTCAATATTTGACGCTAATGCTTTTGCAAAATACAAGATAATTAAACAAAAAATAAGAAAATATCAAAATGTTAAATAAACTCCGAGAGAAAAAGGACAAAACTATACAAGATTTAGAACAAAACATTATAAAGGATGACAATACATCCAGAGGGCACAAGAACCTATAGAACATGCAACAACTGTCCTGGTGTGGAACTAACACCTACCCACATATTCTCATGCCCGCAGCCTTGCAGAAAATTGACATAGACCCAGAGCAGCTGCTTTACACACCCAAGATAGTGGACAATGCTGCTGCTGCTGTGATAGAGATGCATGGAGACATCTGAGGCTCTTTATTGGACACGACAAAAACAACAACGGCATTCCAGAGTAAAATAAATCATCAGAGATCGATAAATATTTTAAATGAATTAAAATAAAATATAATCGATACTGAGAGAGAGTTGAATTAAAAAAATTAAAAAATTATTATTTTCGAAATTCAAATAGCTGAGAGGATTCCAGCAAACCGTATCTAAAATATCAGTGTTTTTTTTGCTACGTGTTTTAATTTGCATATACCTATTTTACATATCTCAGATTGTATTTAAAAATCGTTAACCATTTCTTCTAACTTTTGGCGAAATGGTGTTTTATTAATTTATAATTTGATATTATTAGGGTTCTTTCCTGGTATTCAAAAAGGAAAAATACGTGTCGTTCAGTTATATTTTTCAATTTATCAAACAATTTGGCCGCTGAATCGCTGATTCTGGTAGAGCGCCATCTAGCGAACAAAGTTGTAACTAAAATCAATTTCGAATTTTTCATTATTTGCCATAAAAAATCCCATTGCATCCTGAACAAAATGGTGTTTACCGCATTGCTCTAGCGCAAATATTCGCGGAGTTATTAATTTTTAAAGTTGTGCGGGACTTTTGGATCACCCTGTATTTAGTGAACCATTGAAGGAAATTTGCATAACGTACACTCATGAACAAAACATAATGAAGTGAGCCAAGCCCTTCCAATATTTTTTTCATCGTAATAAGGACAGTAGAACTTTAAAAAAAAAAAAATGAAAAAAACATATGCTTAATGGTTTTATTTCTTATTAAAAAAGAAAGCCCACTGTTTAATATGATATTATACTTAATATATAATTGTTGTTACTCCCATAAACTCTAGCGTTAATAAACCTACCAATTATAAACAACATGATGAGCATTTTGGATTGAAAACTCGTCCAGTTTATCGAAATAAAAACGAATTTTTCTTGGTTAGATCTTTTGTTTTGAGTTTTTTTAATATACAAAATTGCTTAGGAAAATCACAACACTTATTTACAAGGATCAGTATCTCGAAAGTTTGTCTATTTGTATAGGTCGTCGAAACCTATCGCAAAAATCTTATTTTATGCAAATTATTATAATTTATAATCAATAGTAGGAACAATTTATATTATTATTTATATTATTATATTATTATTTATACTATTGTTTATACAATTTATATTTGTATATCAATGAGATTTATCTTTGTTTAGACTTTATGGCAACCGTTGAAAAAGAGGGCGACAGTGTGTTATTGATAGCTGGGTGTAATTTGTGTTCAATTCTTATTCGGTCTATAATTCCAACTGGAAAATATGCAAATATGGTACTTTCTAGAAGATAGAGATATTTATAGTTGTAATATATTAAACACGAATTTAATAAGAGTCTATAAAGAGACAAAAAAGGGATAAGAAATGGGGAAATGAAAAAAAGATTTCAAGACAAAAAAAAAAGTGTTTTGATAAAAAAAACGTTCTATTGACGCGCATGGAGGAGTTTAGAAAGTTTTTCCCGATGTTCGGGTGACACGTATTTGTCTCTTACGTCGATTTCATTGAAGCATTTCTCAAGGTCAGCGTTCTTCAATGCACTGTCTATCAGTTTCTCTTTCACTGGGGGTTCTAGATGCACTGTCTCTGTGCTGGGGTAGAGACGATCTGTCGATCGGCCACCAGGGATGTTGGAAGGTAGTAAACGCAGCAATTTGGCAATCTTGCCCCTGGCTAGGTATCCTACAACCAATAGGATCGCTGTGCCCATGGCTCCAAAAACTGCAATAGTCGTACTGCTTGGTGAATTCCCCGTAATGATGTTAAAACGACCAGAAACTTTTCTATAATCATCAAAAGGCGAGAATTGCGGCCTTCGTCTTCGATAAACAAACTCATTTGGTAATTTGACATCCGGCCTGAACATGTATCGTCCTGGGATCTTATAGGGAGGTGGGATAGGCACTCCTGGAGGGTAGTTTGGGATGAAAATCTTTCTTCCAGGATTCTTGTGTAAGGCCTCTCTTTGATTATACGTTCTTAAATAGCTCTTGTATCTCTTTGGATACTCCGGAATGGCAATTTGTTGTAGGTAATGTTTCCCTGAACTTTTTCCTATGATTTTCTCTTCTTCAGACTTTGGTCCATAGTACCATTGATAGCCTTGAGGATTGACTGCCTCTATATCTTTTGCAGGAAACTTCCTCCATGGTTGTTGCATAAATGTTTGACTGTTTGGAGAAAGGCTTTCATCATTGACAAAATCGGCGGCTGAGTTTTCAGGAAAGTTTTTGGACTTCATGTAGTCATTGGATTTATGAAAGTTGTCAAATGTTGCCCTCGCGCTGTTGCAAAATGCTATTGTAGTGATGAAAAGGTGAATGGTCAGAACTAAAGACATTCTTCAAGATTTCTTCTTTCATTCCAAGTGAGCCAAACACTTGACCACTTATTTGCATATTCACACATACTTTCTTTAACAACTTTTATATATAGTTCTCAATGCCACATATGTACACGATCTTGTTATATAATATCAGATTTAACAATCAAAAAAATTTATAGGAACATTTTTCCAAAATCAGTTAAAAGTTTATGGCTTTTTTCTACGCATTTTTGGGAGGTTTTATTTCTAAATTGGAGTTCTAAACCATTTTGATATTTATAAGAAAAAAGTAATTCAATGACTTTTAGATTTTTTAGATAAATTTTTGGATGTTAGTTGTAAGACGTTTTGAATATAGCGTCAAGTATTAATGAATATGACAGCGTTTTTTTAGACCCTTACTTCAAATTGTTTTGTTTATTACAGTTCTCGTGCCTGAACGTGCGAATGGTTGAGCGAGTGCTCTCAGCGTTGATGGGGTTACCATCTTTTATCATAGATATATCATGGTTTCAACGTCTTCCCTGACTTATTACCCTTACTGTATTTCTCTGTCTCTAATTGGAAAAATACCACACACACACTTGATTAATAGAAGTACACTCATGGATAAAACTTAAGAAAGTTGTACCTTTTAGCATGTATATCGAGATTCAGATAATAACTCTGAAATATACACTCATGGATAAAACTTAAGGAAGTTGTACCTTTTAGCATGTATATCGGGATTCAGACAATAACTCTTGAAAGATATTACAGTGAGCTTTATTGAAGACACGAGATGACCACTATACACTCATGGACAAAACTTAAGGAAGTTGTACCTTTCAGCATGTATATCGAGATTCAGATAATAACTCTTGAAAGATATTACAGTGACCTTTATTGAAGATCACGAGATAACCAAGTGTGAACAAAATTGCCTCTGTCTCCTTAAAAACATACGACTGGCGACATCAAATACTTTTCACTTCCTTAAGTTTTGTTTATCAGTGTAGGTAACC
>CP092881.1:9671557-9730180 GCA_030710605.1 Cordylochernes scorpioides | reverse complement strand
AATATAATAAATGGCTACATGAAGAATAATAAAATAATTATGTAAATATGCAACTAAAAATCTACCGCAATATAAATTGCAAAATAATTCAAGTTATAATGGGTAAGTCCCAATATAGAAATATTCTAATAAATGGGTTTGGTAAATGTACCTCTGAGAAATTACAAAATCGAAATGGTCATCATCAGACTTTCAATCAATACAATTAGAAACTCGGTTCAACCGGTACGGCTGCTGTAAGGATTTAAATTCTCGTCTGCATCCTTATTTTCTGTATTTTCCCCCCATTATAGATTCATTATATTCTAAATTTTAATAATTTACTTCATTGAGAATATAGTAGCACTACGTGGTGCAATTAAAATTATATCATTATCTAATTTAGAAATCGTCTGCCTTGTTAATTTATCGTCTGCTATAATATTTTTCTGTCATTAAAATAATTATATAGAATTATTACCATAAATTTTAAATATATTCTGAAAAAGGAATATTTGCCTATTTACACGCGATTATCATTCTAAACTTAAAAAAAAGATATTTAATATTTGTTTAATTTATAAATAGAGGCTGATTAAAATATTATCGTCTGAATTCACATATATTCATCTTTTGATTTATATATATATATATATATATGGTACAGCCTGCTACACGTTGACGAGCGCCAACAGCGCGAAACGCGTTCGTGGATGGCTTTTTTTTATTTATCAAGAAATTGGGTTGACCAAATATCACAGAGCAAGTTAAATAAACGTTTAGTTTATTTTTGCTCCACTAGATGGCGCTCTGCCATCTAAAAATCACATGTGCTCGTGGTCAGGATATGATTTCTTTATTTTTAATATCAACACCTGACCCACTTTTTTCTATTGTTTTTCGTATATATATGTTATGAATATTTTGTTTGTTGTTGAAAAAGAGAATTGAAGGTGAATTCGTGAAAAAAAAGAAAGATAGTTATTTACCCATCAAGTAGTTTTTATTTTGAATTACTTGAAGCAAATTACACATAAAATTATTTTTCACTGTAATATAGAATTTATAAAATGATTTCTATATTCGTGAATTAAAAAATGGTAGGTTAACTATACATATTTACAACAAATATTCAAAATGTTATCTTCTAAATCTATGGTCAAAAATGTAGAACAATCAATGAATGAAAATAATAAACATGTTTTTTAAAAAATAAAATATTTGCATTTTAGATTATATAATATATATATATATGTAGTGTTGTGTTTATCCTGTTGGATGACTGTAGAGTGTTTGGTTAGACGCAATCGTGATGGCCACAATTGTCAGAGCGGTGTCAGGTGTGAATGAATTGCACAAAAGGACAAGGCAGGTTGGATGTCACCTTAGAAAGGGCGAGAAAGAGAGTGACCGGGTAGCTGTTCGAGGGACTGATCTATTTCTGAGCAAGAGTGGAACTTCTGGGAATCTGACTGTTTTCCGGACCGACGTTGTAATCGGAGACCTTTCTCTTGTCTGGCGCCGGCTGTCACTCAATCTAATTTTATTATTCCGTTTTGGTATTACATGATGGCCAAACTGGCGATTTTTGAATTGTATCTTCAGTTTTGGTTGTTACACTATAGCTATATTACATATGAGAATATAAGTATATATTGTTGCATCATGATTAATTCGCGTATTTTAAAAATTATTTATAATATTATTTTTAATATATTTAAAATTTAAATTATATATTTTATTTATTTTTATAAAACAGATTATTACTATAAAATATTATGTACTATAAAACATTTGTATTTTGACACACTAAATACCCCACCTGCTTTAAACTTTGATGTGATAAATAAAGAGATATTCTAGGTGCTACCTAAATATATAGTTGTCTTATTATTGACTGGTTTAACCTTGTAGGATGGTTGAGACACGTTCTGGAAAGATGCAAGACGCGTCCGAGGAGAGAATCAAGACTGAAGAATCTGCCAAACCGCAGCCTGGTGCAACAATATTGAAATATATTAAAACATATGTATATAGAAAAATATTTGGCTGGAGGAAATAGATCTATAAAAATAAAGGTCCCATTTTCCGTCAAAATAGACATAAAACTAAGCGCCATCTATTGACAGTCTCCACAACTTAGCGGCCTCGGGTCGGTGACAAAGCCACAACATCAGCTTTGGCAAACTGAGAAACGTCCACCTAGAGACCATGGTTTCGGGCTAATGGTCCTCGTTAGTCTAGGGCGGACTGTATTTCACGAGATCCACAAGGGATCAAATGAAATCTTCGCATCTGCAAAATATGTGTTTAGCTAGTAAACTTGGCATCTATTTTGCCGAGAGAGATGACCTTCATATATATAGTATATATTTTATCTATTTTTTCATCTATTAAAAACCTCTAAACATAACAACATTATATCTATTGTGATAATAAACCTTCAGGTATATACAAACCACCGGGGTATATGTAAAGTAGATATTTTCAAGAGTTTTAACGATTTGGTAGATAGACTAAACTATTCAGTCCGCTGGGATGATTAGTAGAATAGGCCTGTTGAAGATCATTTAAATACGAAAGATTTGGATAGTGCCCATTTACTAATAGATGAAATGTATTAATGAAATGTTCTGAAGGAGTAAAATTAATTAAGATAATGTTTAAAAGAAGAAGAATTAGACCTATATAATGGATGAAATATTCTGAAACTTAAAGACAAGAGTTCCTGATAGAGAAGCATGGTCCTAGTGGAGGTCTGAACCTACTCAAGAGCAGAGAAACTGAAGAAATATAAAATTCCGAGATCACATAACCATACCATAAATACTGGGATTCTGTAAACTATTTAAGCCCAATAAGCGCATTACCACACAAACGGTCTAATATTTAAAATGTAAAAATATAATTCTCAATATAGGTCCAGTTTTTTATTTTCAAAACACAAAACGCGATATCCTGGCTAGGGATAATTGCGTCTATTTACATTTATTTTTAAACAGAAGCAGTTATAAACATATTATACAAGAAAAAGTAATCAAAAATAAAAGAGAGAAAGTCCAGTTTGAAAGTGATCAAATATTTTTTATCAATCAAATATAAGGTCAAATATAAGGAAAGGTGAGAATGTACTGTGAATAATATAAACTGTAAACGGTTTTATATTAAAAATGTTAAAATATATCATATTAAATTCAAGTCCTGTACTGTTCTAAAGTGGTAGAAAATATTTATCGTTCTATATAAAATATAAGAAAAAGAAAGAATGTACTGTAATAGACTGTTGATTTTCATATTCCACAGATATGTAAGGTTGGGGAGGTGGCTGATCTATGAAATTGCAGTCATCTACAAGGTAACATCAACAAATTGTTTATAACACACAAAAAAAGGTAATATATATTTTCTCCCCCTTTCAACATCATTAATATTTAAATATGTAAATAATAATTTGTATATAAAAATAGTATTTATCATCAATTTATTATCGTAATACTCCTGTTGAAGGACTGACAAGTCCGAAAGCTTGAAAATAAAAATTTGAACAAGAAACTTAACCCTGGAAGCTTTATTTACTTTATAAGTTAACATCATGTCTAGATGGATTTCACGCTGTAAAGATATTGTAGTTATGTCTTTACTACAAAGCAATATGTGGTATTGACGTGTAGACTGTGTGTGATTACAGGAGACCGTGCCTGTCGACGGAGACGCCTATGTCGTGGTCTACAGTGTGGCGGACAAAAGGTCCTTCCGTCGAGTGAAGTCCCTACTGGATCAAATGGATCGTTGGGAAGACAGGCAGTCCAAAGCTGTGGTCATGGTTGGCAACAAGATCGATCTGGTCAGGCTGCGAGCAGTCACCACAGATGGTATGTGGGTCTACCTTCCCTTAATACTTCTACGTTTACTTATTCAACTCTAATCCTAATGAAGAGTCTGTGAGTGCTGAAAACATGCTTGAAAGGTTTCCAAACAGAATGTATATACTTATCTTTTATTTTATTTCAACACACAAAACTAGGGATAATTGCGTTGATTTATATTTTTAAACAGGAACAGTTATAAACATATTATACAAAAAAATTAAATTAATAAAAAATACAGCACCTTTTACATTTAATATTGTTTCAACGAAGAATTACACTCATAGATAAAACTTGAGTGAGAGGAAAGTCTTTGATATCGCCGGTCGTAATTTATTATTTTTTTTTTTTTAAGGAGACAGAGGCAATTTTGTTCACACTCGGTTATCTCGTATGTCTTCAATAAAGGTCACTGTAATATCTTTCAGAGTTATTTTCTGAATACCAATATATACATGCTAAAAGATACAACTTCCTTAAGTTTTGTCTATGAGTGTAAATATATATTGTTAATTAAAAAACGCCATATCTGAAATGAGAAAGAATATATATATAATATCTATTTATTATAAAAATTGTATTACACAACTTAATTTTTATCATGTTCTCTAAAATTTGGCCAATCTATTTTCTTGATAAATCAAGAAAAGCCAACCACGTTCGATTTTTTAAATTATTTTTTCATATATATATATATATATTTTTTTAATTTAATCCACCGTTTGTAGTTACTCTATCTCTCCTTCCAAAGTAATCATGGTAAATTCGGATAGTTTATTTTAGCATCAAACTTATATTGTCATGTAATTCTACAACCCCAGCCACAGAAAGCTCCATGGGACACCTGTCAACCATCACTGGACTCCGGGGGGACAGGTGTGAGGGGTTCTCGGAATCTTATCTGCAAATAAGGAAAACGGGACGGTGGCTGACCACTCTCATTATTATTATTTTTACCTTGGTTGTTATATTATCTCTCTTATATTATGATGCATTAGCGTAACACTGATGAGCCAGGCCCTCCCATTAATTTTTTCATTACAGTAAGGGCAGTAGAAATTGTTTTATTTTTTAAAAATCATACCCGTCTGAAATAGTTTCGTATTTTGATATTATCTCTCTCCCTATAAATCCCTCTTGTATATAATTTTATTGGAGAACTTAAAGATAAATACCCTTAATAATAAATTAGTTATTCCCAAATTTGTCCTTACTTTATTTATCTCTGCGACAATATATAGTTCACAATAATCCTTCAAAATGAAGGCAGTACTTGGTAATGAAATCTGACGAAATGTGTGTCACTATGAATAAATTCCAATTAAGAAGTTCAAGGGTGATAAATTTTTGAAATTAACTATTGATCCATTTCCAGATCGAAAATAAAAAAAAATAAAAATTCTCCTTTTTTCCCCCAACTTTGTCAAAACTAATGTTTCACGTTAGTGGGACCAACTCTTCTCACTTCTGTGATTTTAAAAATAATTTTTTACCATTTTGTTGGAAATTTTGACTTTTTCACAAATATCTATTTTCTTTATGTTTGTTATTGTGTGTCATTTGTTATTATATTGTGTCATTATATAATTATAAATGTGCGATATATTTATTTTCAAAATGAAATTAATAATTTTGAATTTTTCCAGTGTCTGAATCTTTATTTTTCTTCTATATTTATTCTATATACAAAAAAAGTTCATCTATCTCATTAAAACCTTCAGTTTATCACCTTTTTGTTTGAATTTGCCAAAAAAAAAAAAAGATGTGGCTTAATCCTTATTAACACCAGAAAGGTGTTTTTTTACCGTTGTGATAAATTAAATGTATTATAAGATTATTCCAAAAGTTCGTAAACAGCTGCAAACGTTGTTTTATTACTTGATGAATAATATTATTACGGCGAATACATAATAATACATAATACAATCACTTTATACATAATACAAAGACATTATACATAACGACGAATAATATTGGTATTCCAAATTTTTGCATGTGTTTACGAACTTTTGGGATAACCTTGTATTTATATCCTATATAGAAGGAGAGGTGCCACTTTTTGTTCCCCGTGGAAGTTTGGAGAGTATAGCCAAATGGAAGATTAAATAAATGTATGTACAAGCTTTTTTATATATAAGATATAATGTAAAACATATATTTATTACTAGCGGACGTACCCGGCTTCGCCCGGGTTTTACCCGAGTAAAGGTTTGTCTAACGAATCTCTCGATAAAGTGAACATTTTTTCCCGGTCCCTTGAAAAATACTCGATAGGTTGAATAAAATCAATATTAACTGGTTCCCTCGGTAATTGGAAGTTAAAGGAATAGTATCTTGCCTTGGAATTGTATCATTATTCTTGTCTCAAATAAATTGCCGTGTCATCCTGAATTTTGTCTTTCCTAATTTTCTACATTACAAAATCATCGTATCATCATGATAATATTTAGAGCAGATTGTTGAATTATAACAGATAAATTAGAATATTTAGCTTGATTATTTTAAAGCGAAAAGTTATTTCAAAAATTTTATTTGCTAGAAACCTTCCCAGTACTATACTAAATAACTTCCCAAAGTTTCATGGCGTTCCAATGAGTGGTTTGGTCAGGCATAAAGGACAAACAGACACACACACACACACACATACATTCAATTTTATATATATAGATAATTCAACTATTATATATCACTAAACACCGTTTGGGAGATATATATACTTTTGGTATTTTATTATTAATTACATATCTAAATATGTAACTAAGTTATTTATCAAGGAGAGAGAGAAGTAATAATATGCTATAATTATAATAAATAATATTATTCTTTATCATTTTTATCTAATTCATATGAATCCTTAAAAAACACTTTTGATAAAAAATGAATCTCTTTAAAATGATATAAACGTATTTACATTAATTTATTAAAAATAAAAATATTTTCATTGTGTACTGTTCAATACAATTTTAGCATGATAAGAATATGAATATAAGAAAGAAAATTAGTATTAAAATAGTTTTAATTTTTTTACCAGGTATGTATGCAATTTAGTATTTCAAATATTTATATCCGTATATTTTATCAACAGAAATATTTTTAAAAGCCTTTAAAATATTGTACACATTTGATATTTTATGTGAAAAAAAGAAAGGTTACTGGTAATAAATATTACACTGATATGGAAGACATTATATAGAAATTTATCACAATGTCATCAAAACTTATAAATCAGACTTAAGATTTTTATTGCCTTTATTTATTACTCTGTGCGATATCACAGAATATTTAAAAATGAAATCACAAATCTTCACACGTAACTTCTACTATTCTTTTTTTATCTTTTTTTTTTACCAGATATATATATTTCTTATTTTAATGGCTGTTCTTTTTGAAAAATAATTCTCCACATGGGAGGACTTATATGCAAATATTCCATATATATGTTTAACTTTTTATATATTCAACATGTTTGCAGAATAGCTATGACTAGTATTTTATATTTTTTTAATAAAAAGGCATATAATGGATCAAAATATCATTTATTTTACCAATATTTCAGTTGGCTGAACGCCAACCTTTATCAAGGTGTTTTAACATTTTAAAGTGTGTCAACAACACACTCAGCTCCACATAGAGGTTGATAAAGGTTGGCGTTCAGCCAACTGAAATATTGGTAAAATAAATGATATTTGATCCAATATATGCCTTTTTATTCAAAGATTTATTTATGGATTGCTCTATTTTCAAAAGTATTCTATATATTTATATAAACTATAGTAATATTAGAATCTTATATATTTGTGTGTTATAGTTTATTTCCTTTAGTTATATAGAATTTGTATTGCTGCATCACCCGATTTATGCGTTTATTTTTTAAAAGTTAAATTCAATAATATATTGATTATGAATCATTTTAAATAATATCACATTTACACATAATAACATATTTACTTCTAATTGATTTTGTATTATATTTGACGAAGTATTTTTATTATTTTTATATATATTTTTGACACTACTGTCGACACACCATTTTGAGCGACCAGTAATGACAAATTTTAAAAAAAGGCAACAATCTGTATACAATAGTGTTGGGCTATGGCCCTCATCAGTATAAAGCCGACTTTGATTTTATAATTGTCGTGAGGATATCCTTGCAAGCCGGCAATGAGAGAGCAGAATCTGTATAAGACTGGTTGTACACGCTTGCTCGGCGGTACATATAATAAATTTGTAACGATACAGAGAAGATTAGCATGGCCCCTGTGATACCAGTTCGGCGGTACAACTACTACAATAGGAAGGATACAGAGAAGATTAACATGGCCCCTGTGATACCAGTTCGGCGGTACAACTACTACAATAGGAAGGATACAGAGAAGATTAGCATGGCCCCAGTGATACCAGTTCGGCGGTATAAATACTACAATAGGAAGGATACAGAGAAGATTAGCATGGCCCCTGTGATACCATTTCGGTGGTATAACTACTACAATAGGAAGGATACAGAGAAGATTAGCATGGGCCCTGTGATACCAGTTCGACGGTACAACTACTACAATAGGAAGGATACAGAGAAAATTAGCATGGCCCCTGTGATTCCAGTTTGGAGGTACAACTACTACAACAGGAAGGATACAGATAAGATTAGCATGGTCTCTGTGATACCAGTTTGGAGGTACAACTACTACAACAGGAAGGATACAGAGAAGATTAGCATGGTCTCTGTGATACCAGTTTGGAGGTACAACTACTACAACAGGAAGGATACAGAGAAGATTAGCATGGTCTCTGTGATACCAGTTTGGAGGTACAACTACTACAACAGGAAGGATACAGAGAAGATTAGCATGGTCTCTGTGATACCAGTTTGGAGGTACAACTACTCCAATAGGAAGGATACAGAGAAGATTAGCATGGTCTCTGTGATACCAATTTGGAGGTACAACTACTACAAGAGGAAGGATACAGATAAGATTAGCATGGCCCCTGTGATACCATTTCGGCGGTACAACTTCTACAATAGGAAGGATACAGAGAAGATTAGCATGGCCCCTGTGATACCAGTTTGGCGGTACAACTACTACAATAGGAAGGATACAGAGAAGATTAACATGGTCCCTGTGATACCAGTTCGGTGGTACAACTACTACAACAGGAAGGATACAGAGAAGATTAGCATGGTCCCTGTGATACCAGTTCGGTGGTACAACTACTACAACAGGAAGGATACAGAGAAGATTAGCATGGCCCCTGTGATACCAGTTCGGCGGTACAACTACTACAATAGGAAGGATACAGAGAAGATTAACATGGTCCCTGTGATACCAGTTCGGTGGTACAACTACTACAACAGGAAGGATACAGAGAAGATTAGCATGGCCCCTATGATACCAGTTCGGTGGTACAACTACTACAACAGGAAGGATACAGAAAAGATTAGCATGGCCCCTGTGATACCAGTTCGGTGGTACAACTACTACCATAGGAAGGATGCAGAGAATATTAGCATGGACCCTGTGATACCATTTCGGCGGTACAACTACTACAATAGGAAGGATACAGAGAAGATTAGCATGGCCCCTTTGATACCAGTTCGGCAGTACAATTACTACAATAGGAAGGATACAGAGAGGATTAGCATGGCCCCTGTGATACCAGTTCGGTGGTATAACTACTACAATAGGAAGGATACAGAGAAGATTAGCATGGTCCCTGTGATACCAGTTCGGCGGTACAACTACTACAATATGAAGGATACAGAGAAGATTAGCATGGCCTCTGTGATACCAGTTCGGCGGTACAACTACTACAACAGGAAAGATACAGAGAAAATTACCAATGCCCCTGTGATACCAGTTCGGCGGTACAATTACTACAATAGGAACGATACAGAGAAGATTAGCATGGTCCCTGTGATACCAGTTCGGCGGTACAATTACTACAATAGGGAGGATACAGAGAAGTTTAGCATGGCCCCTGTGATACCAGTTCGGCGGTACAACTACTACCATAGGAAGGATGCAGAGAAGATTAGCATGGACCCTGTGATACCAGTTCGGCGGTACAATTACTACAATATGAAGGATACAGAGAAGAATAGCATGGCCCCTGTGATACCAGTTCGGCGGTACAATTACTACAATAGGGAGGATACAGAGAAGATTAGCATGGCCCCTGTGATACCAGTTCGGCGGTACAACTACTACCATAGGAAGGATGCAGAGAAGATTAGCATGGACCCTGTGATACCAGTTCGGCGGTACAACTACTACAATAGGAAAGATACAGAGAAGATTAGCATGGCCTCTGTGATACCAGTTCGGCGGTACAACTACTACAACAGGAAAGATACAGAGAAAATTACCAATGCCCCTGTGATACCAGTTCGGCGGTACAATTACTACAATATGAAGGATACAGAGAAGATTAGCATGGCCCCTGTGATACCAGTTCGGCGGTACAATTACTACAATAGGAAGGATACAGAGAGGATTAGCATGGCCCCTGTGATACCAGTTCGGTGGTATAACTACTACAATAGGAAGGATACAGAGAAGATTAGCATGGTCCCTGTGATACCAGTTCGGCGGTACAACTACTACAATATGAAGGATACAGAGAAGAATAGCATGGCCCCTGTGATACCAGTTCGGCGGTACAATTACTACAATAGGGAGGATACAGAGAAGATTAGCATGGCCCCTGTGATACCAGTTCGGCGGTACAACTACTACCATAGGAAGGATGCAGAGAAGATTAGCATGGACCCTGTGATACCAGTTCGGCGGTACAACTACTACAATAGGAATGATACAGAGAAGATTAGCATGGCCTCTGTGATACCAGTTTGGAGGTACAACTACTACAACAGGAAGGATACAGAGAAGATTAGCATGGTCTCTGTGATACCAGTTTGGAGGTACAACTACTACAACAGGAAGGATACAGAGAAGATTAGCATGGTCTCTGTGATACCAGTTTGGAGGTACAACTACTCCAATAGGAAGGATACAGAGAAGATTAACATGGTCTCTGTGATACCAATTTGGAGGTACAACTACTACAAGAGGAAGGATACAGATAAGATTAGCATGGCCCCTGTGATACCATTTCGGCGGTACAACTTCTACAATAGGAAGGATACAGAGAAGATTAGCATGGCCCCTGTGATACCAGTTTGGCGGTACAACTACTACAATAGGAAGGATACAGAGAAGATTAACATGGTCCCTGTGATACCAGTTCGGTGGTACAACTACTACAACAGGAAGGATACAGAGAAGATTAGCATGGTCCCTGTGATACCAGTTCGGTGGTACAACTACTACAACAGGAAGGATACAGAGAAGATTAGCATGGTCCCTGTGATACCAGTTCGGCGGTACAACTACTACAATAGGAAGGATACAGAGAAGATTAACATGGTCCCTGTGATACCAGTTCGGTGGTACAACTACTACAACAGGAAGGATACAGAGAAGATTAGCATGGCCCCTTTGATACCAGTTCGGTGGTACAACTACTACAACAGGAAGGATACAGAAAAGATTAGCATGGCCCCTGTGATACCAGTTCGGCGGTACAACTACTACCATAGGAAGGATGCAGAGAATATTAGCATGGACCCTGTGATACCATTTCGGCGGTACAACTACTACAATAGGAAGGATACAGAGAAGATTAGCATGGCCCCTTTGATACCAGTTCGGCAGTACAATTACTACAATAGGAAGGATACAGAGAGGATTAGCATGGCCCCTGTGATACCAGTTCGGTGGTATAACTACTACAATAGGAAGGATACAGAGAAGATTAGCATGGTCCCTGTGATACCAGTTCGGCGGTACAACTACTACAATATGAATGATACAGAGAAGATTAGCATGGCCTCTGTGATACCAGTTCGGCGGTACAACTACTACAACAGGAAAGATACAGAGAAAATTACCAATGCCCCTGTGATACCAGTTCGGCGGTACAATTACTACAATAGGAACGATACAGAGAAGATTAGCATGGTCCCTGTGATACCAGTTCGGCGGTACAATTACTACAATAGGGAGGATACAGAGAGGTTTAGCATGGCCCCTGTGATACCAGTTCGGCGGTACAACTACTACCATAGGAAGGATGCAGAGAAGATTAGCATGGACCCTGTGATACCAGTTCGGCGGTACAATTACTACAATAGGGAGGATACAGAGAAGATTAGCATGGCCCCTGTGATACCAGTTCGGCGGTACAACTACTACCATAGGAAGGATGCAGAGAAGATTAGCATGGACCCTGTGATACCAGTTCGGCGGTACAACTACTACAATAGGAAAGATACAGAGAAGATTAGCATGGCCTCTGTGATACCAGTTCGGCGGTACAACTACTACAACAGGAAAGATACAGAGAAAATTACCAATGCCCCTGTGATACCAGTTCGGCGGTACAATTACTACAATAGGAACGATACAGAGAAGATTAGCATGGCCCCTGTGATACCAGTTCGGCGGTACAATTACTACAATAGGAAGGATACAGAGAGGATTAGCATGGCCCCTGTGATTCTAGTTCGGTGGTATAACTACTACAATAGGAAGGATACAGAGAAGATTAGCATGGTCCCTGTGATACCAGTTCGGCGGTACAACTACTACAATATGAAGGATACAGAGAAGAATAGCATGGCCCCTGTGATACCAGTTCGGCGGTACAATTACTACAATAGGGAGGATACAGAGAAGATTAGCATGGCCCCTGTGATACCAGTTCGGCGGTACAACTACTACCATAGGAAGGATGCAGAGAAGATTAGCATGGACCCGGTGATACCAGTTCGGCGGTACAACTACTACAATAGGAAAGATACAGAGAAGATTAGCATGGCCTCTGTGATACCAGTTCGGCGGTACAACTACTACAACAGGAAAGATACAGAGAAAATTACCAATGCCCCTGTGATACCAGTTCGGCGGTACAATTACTACAATAGGAACGATACATAGAAGATTATAATGGCCCCTGTGATACCAGTTCGGCGGTACAACTACTACAATAGAAAGGATACAGAGAAGATTCGCATGGGCCCAGTGATACCAGTTAAGCGGTACATATACTAAAATAGGAAGGATACAGAAAATATTAGCATGGACCCTGTGATACCAGTTCGGCGGTACAACTGCTACAATAGGAAGTAACAGAGAAGATTAGCATGGCCCCTGTGATACCAGTTCGGCGGTAAAACTACTACAATAGGAAGGATACAGAGAAGATTAGCATGGCCCCTGTGATACCAGTTCGGCGGTACAACTACTACAATAGAAAGGATACAGAGAAGATTCGCATGGGCCCGGTGATACCAGTTCGGCGGTACATATACTAAAATAGGAAGGATACAGTAAAGATTAGCATGGACCCTGTGATACCAGTTCTGCGGTACAACTGCTACAATAGGAAGGATACAGAGAAGATTAGCATGGCCCCTGTGATACTAGTTCGGCAATACAACTACTACAATAGGAAAGATACAGAGAAGATTAGCATGGCCCCTGTGATACCAGTTCGGCGGTACAATTACTACAATAGGAACGATACAGAGAAGATTAGCATGGCCCCTGTGATACCAGTTCGGCGGTATAACTACTACCATAGGAAGGATATAGAGAAGATTAGCATTGTTCCCTGTGATACCAGTTCGGCGGTACAACTACTACAATAGGAAGGATACAGAGAAGATTAGCATGGGCCCAGTGTTACCAGTTCGGCGGTACAACTACTACAATAGGAAGGATACAGAGAAGATTAGTGTTGAATTTGAAAAAAAAAATAAATGTGGGGAAGGTCAATCTTACCCAGATTGAAAATAGAGATTCACCAGTTTTGTTTGCACAAGTTGTAGAAATACAATTTAACAAAAATGGCCTAAATATATATTTTATTTTGCTTATCAAAAATGACTGGGCAATAAAAATAAATAAACAGATAAAAAGGGTGATAATCAAATTGGCCAAAAGGTTAGATATATTTAAAATTAGAATAAACAAAAAAGTGATACAAGTTAAATATACATACAAACAAATAATGTAGAGAGCAAAATAACTAGGGGTGGAAAGGCAAAATCCTTTTCAAGCAAAGTTTACAAATACTTATCTAAGCTTCTGTTTATAATAAACAAATCTTGTTTTCAATTCTGTCGATAAATTTGATCTTGAGTTCACTTGAGATAATTATTCACTTGAGATAATTATCCAGTTTAATTCTTCTGTTCCATAACAGGAAACTATATCGCAACCCACTTAATTGGTGCGCAATTCTATAACGACGCTCTTCGCGTTCTCTTCTTTGTTTCATTCACACGTGGTTACTCATTCCTTCTGAGGCAGGGAGCTCATATTTCCCAGAGCTCGTATTTCCCCGGTGTTGCCGTTTGTCCTTTCTTCTTTTTTCTCCCCGTCACCGCGCATAGGTGCTCGCGCATGGGATGGGGGGCGATGTCTTGTTTGTTTACAAATTTTGCTCCTTCCATTCTCTATTCCTTTCCACCCATCAAGAGAAAGAGGCAACAAAAATAAAATAAAAATATATATACATATTAATAATAGGGGAAAATCTATAAAGCATACAATTATAAATTATCTATTTTTAACATACTCCCACCTTTTTGTATGGGAATACAAAAAAAAAATCTTATTTAGGAAAGATTATTGGTGTACACCCCCAATCTCGTAGGTTTTTTCACTTCTCTTCCAGACCTAGTAAAAATTGACTGTTCTCCATCTGTTGGAATCTCCTGGGCTTTGATCCCTTCTGTCTTAGGTAGTCTCACCTCCCTGGAAATATCAGAACCAAGTTCCAAAGAGAAAAGTCTCTTTAACGGTCTTACAAATTCACCCGTAGCAGTCCTAACTCTAGCTACACGTTCTCTGCCATCCTTCCCGGGGTACAGTTCCAAGATTCTGCCTAGTGGCCAGAATATTCTTTTTTGATCATCTCGACCAATCAGCACAACTTCACCTGGAAGAAACCTTCTACCCTCTGTTTCAATCCCCTTTTGTACGAGCATGGCGAGGTATTCCTTGTGGAATCTTTCCTTCTCATCTATACCTACGGTCTGAAAAGCTTTACGGATGTCAGCGATGGCTCCTATTTTCTTTTCCCTAAATCTTATCAGGATTTCAGGTAAAAGTTCAATCAGATTAGGTCCAGTCTCTAAACATTCATTTAGAGACAAACTTCTCTTACTTGCTCTACATGATGCATCGTAAACGGGTCGAATAGGAGTAGTCTGACTCTGAACCTTATATATCGGGCGATGTGGTAGATAATGTCCAATAAGTCTGATGTCTTCCCCGTCAACTTCTTTTATAAGGTTTTCCCTGAACCAGGATCGGAGGACATCATCATAAAGAACAAACTGACCCTTTTGTGTCAACTTTTGAGTCATAGCCTCCAAGCGCCTTTTGGCTATTTCCAAGTTATTAGGTATCGTCCCAATTCCTTCCTTCCATGGAAGAGATACAAGATAACGTCCATCATGGCCTCGACAGATTTTCTCACGAAACTTTTCTTGCATGAGAACATTTTTCTCTTTCACAGAGATGACCTCTGTAGGATCTCGTATCCCTATTGTTTCTAATTCCCATAAGGATGCTACTCTCTGTTGGGTTGTAAGTAAGGTGATAACCATTTGAGCACTTGTCTTTGGTCTCTCTGATGAGGTATTACCTATTAAAGTCCAACCAAGAACTGTCTGAATTGCGGTCAATCCTCCTGCCAGCTGTTCAATTTTTCCTGTGAGAAGCTGCCCATAATAGTCTCCACCGATTAGGATGTCTATCTCGGTTTTATTATTGTCTACCTTGGTCAAAGTGATTCCTTTCTTATCCAATTCCCATTGCCTGGGTCCTGTTTCAACGGGTGAAATATTGCCACAAATTATTGTTTCCTCTAACGCTTCCATCTTGAAAGCCTTTCCCTCATCAACATTGTCCAACTGGAAATAAAATATTGAATGAGCCTTTTCTCCTGTGGTTTGCCCTCCAAACAAAAATTTATTCAATTTGACTTCTCCCACCTTGGGTAAGTCTAACTCCTTAGCTAGAGACCTTCTGATGTAAGATTTTTGACTACCAGAGTCTAAAAGCACTCTTACCATTTTGGAATGTTTCGGCCCTTTAATTTTTACAATGAGAGTCATTAAAGAGATATTATTTGTGCATACTTGATTCGCCATTGCTGTTACAGGCTCATTGTTCCCCTCATTCTGCTCTACTGAACTATTGTGAGATCTGTTATCTGACCTCCAATTTAAATTTTCCTGACTATGTGAGGTTCCTCTGCACATTATCTCAAAATGAGGTCCTTGGCAACGCTTGCATCTTACAAAAGACCGACAATCCTTCTTTAAATGATTCTTTCTCAAGCATTTAAAGCAAACTTTCGCATCCTGTACCCTCTTTAATCTGTCTGATTCCAACATCTTGGCTGCCTTAAAACAGTTTTGGCTAAGATGGTTATCTTTTTCACAAAATAAACACGGTAAGTTGGTCTTACCAACAAATAATGCAGACGCTGTGTGGATCTTAGGGGGATTATTTTCTCTCTTTCCCTGTTTTAGAGGAAGGGAAGGTTCAAATCCTTCGGCAACAAAGGAAATGCGTTCTGCATTTTTAACTTCCTGCTTTAAAAATTCTATCAGCCCCTCTAATTTATCAAAAGCTTTAGCCCCACAAGGTTCAATTCCCGCTTCAATGTACGGTGTACGGGAACGTTGCCATATTTTGATAAGTTCAAGTGGCAAACTTGACTCCACCAACGGGTACAAGAAAGCACCACCCCCAGACTTAGTATCCACTCCCAGAGATCCCAAAGAATGGAGATGTGCAACCAAATCATCATAAAGTTGAGCCAAGGTTCTTTTTTCAGACCTGGCACTGGCAATGACTAACTTTAAAAGCTTGTGCACATACAACTCAGTCAGCATATCTCTGTCTCCAAACCTATCTTTTAAATCTCCAATGACTTTGTTGTAATTCTTTTGGGTAAGAGGGAAGCTAGTCACAAGTCTGTGGGCCTTTGACCCAACAACCATGGATTGTATTAAGTATTCAAATTTATCAACATCAGACAGTGACTCATCTAAATGTATTTTTTCAAAATGACTCCACCATGATAGCCATTCCTCTAGCTCACCTGTATACTTTTTTAGTTCAAATTTTGGAAGTTTAATTTGTCTTTTAACATCTGAAGTGCTAGATTGTGACATTTTATCATCACAGGGTGCTGCCAATTTAGACTCATATTCTTTCAACTTCTGTGCGACAATTCCTACTTGTAGGCTATAAGTCTCACATAGTTCCATCTCATCATTGATTTGAGCTTCTGTGGACCTCGGATCATCCACTAAGATCTCTTTTATTTTATCATCAATCAATATCAGTCTATCATTAAGAATGGTTAACCTTTCAAATTTGGCCCTTATTAAAATTATATCCACTTCCTTTAGACTTAGACCTGATTTTATTTCATTTGTGGTACGAGTTATAGTATTCCTTAAGGGAGTTCTTTCTCTTTTAAGCTTATCCATCTCCACAAATTGTATAAACACCACAAGGTGAAATCACGTCCGGCTCACCAAAAATGTTGAATTTGAAAAAAAAAATAAATGTGGGGAAGGTCAATCTTACCCAGATTGAAAATAGAGATTCACCAGTTGTGTTTGCACAAGTTGTAGAAATACAATTTAACAAAAATGGCCTAAATATATATTTTATTTTGCTTATCAAAAATGACTGGGCAATAAAAATAAATAAACAGATAAAAAGGGTGATAATCAAATTGGCCAAAAGGTTAGATATATTTAAAATTAGAATAAACAAAACAAGTGATACAAGTTAAATATACATACAAACAAATAATGTAGAGAGCAAAATAACTAGGGGTGGAAAGGCAAAATCCTTTTCAAGCAAAGTTTACAAATACTTATCTAAGCTTCTGTTTATAATAAACAAATCTTGTTTTCAATTCTGTCGATAAATTTGATCTTGAGTTCACTTGAGATAATTATCCAGATTAATTCTTCTGTTCCATAACAGGAAACTATATCGCAACCCACTTAATTGGTGCGCAATTCTATAACGACGCTCTTCGCGTTCTCTTCTTTGTTTCATTCACACGTGGTTACTCATTCCTTCTGAGGCAGGGAGCTCATATTTCCCAGAGCTCGTATTTTCCCGGTGTTGCCGTTTGTCCTTTCTTCTTTTTCTCCCCGTCACCGCGCATAGGTGCTCGCGCATGGGATGGGGGGCGATGTCTTGTTTGTTTACAAATTTTGCTCCTTCCATTCTTTATTCCTTTCCACCCATCAAGAGAAAGAGGCAACAAAAATAAAATAAAAATATATATACATATTAATAATAGGGGAAAATCTATAAAGCATACAATTATAAATTATCTATTTTTAACAATTAGCATGGGCCCAGTGTTACCAGTTCGGCGGTATAACTACTACAATAGGAAGGGTACAGAGAAGATTAGCATGGGTCCAGTGATACCAGTTTGGCGGTATAACTACTACAATAGGAAGGATACAGAGAAGATTAGCATGGGCCCAGTGATACCAGTTTGGCGGTATAACTACTACAATAGGAAGGATACAGAGACGATTAGCATGGGCCCAGTAATACCAGTTTGGCGGTATAACTACTACAATAGGAAGGATACAGAGAAGATTAGCATGGCCCCTGTGATACCAGTTCGGCGGTATAACTACTACAATAGAAAGGATATAGAGAAGATTAGCATGGCCCCTGCCAAAGGATGACACACACAAAATCGTGTATAAGACTGGTTAAGACACCATAAAGGCTGTGTGTGCCTTATAATAGACAAGTATGTCGTTAAGGGAGAAAAGGCTCTTGGAGAGAGAAGAAATATCAAGATAACATATTCCTAAGGTAATGTTTTATTTGATATGGCCTATACTAGGACTTCACGAAATCTGAACCGACCAATGAGATGTCAATTGCAGAGATGGTCAAAAAACGCCGAAGAGAGAAATATTGTCTTCGCTTCAATACTAATATAATATTTGTGTTCAAATATTTCCTTCCGCATAAATATTTATATAAATTTGCACGGCTAGGTAAAGTGATTTGAGATACAAATAAAGAGAAATCTGATATCATTGTTAAACTAAAAGTTTAAAAAAATCGCCATATATATATTGCCCAAAAAAACTCTGGAATGTCTCAATCCGATTATCAATGATGAATGGATGTCTTCAAAAATGTTCATTGATATTTCATATATATATATTTTTTACGGTTACCATGACAACGCGGATTATGTAACTTAGATTTATTCTGAAACTTTTTTGTTGAGCCGGTGATATGAATTTTAAAATTATTTTTTCTCTATATTTTTTCAATTTGTTTATAGTAAGTAATAGATATATTAAACAGTATTACCAAACCTTTTTCAACTTATCTGTGAATAATAAATTAGAAAAAAAAGAAAGAGTTTTTTTAATCTAAAAATTTGTAAAATTTTTGTATAGATAATATTTAATGACAATGTTTTCAGAATATATTATTTTTTACATTATTATTAAAAACGTAATAAATATTTTAAGGATAAACATGGTGGAATATTTGTTTTTTATATTATTAACATCCCAAGAGAGAGTTTTCAAATAAAACATTTAGTAGAACATAATCCTCTCCAATAAGAATAAAATAAATAAATCTTTTAAAAAACAACTTTATTTACTTTTCCATTTTAATTACGCTCTTCTCCTCTCTATTTATTTATGTTTTATATATGTTTATTTGTTTTATACAAATGTGTACATATCATTATATAATCTCGTTCATTCCTATATTCATCTGTATATTTCTTTATTCATTCTTATATATGGATTTTTAAATATTATCCCTAGTACTCATAGTACAGGCCATGATAATCATGGTGGGTAGAAGTTGGCGATTGCTTTTACTCTAAGTGTACCACATGACTACACATGTGAAAAACAGTTCGACATTTGCACTTACAAATGTGCCAGAGCTCCGTTTAGTTACTTGTATTCGATTGTGGGGTTGGACTTTTTCAAGAATCGGGAGCCAATTGGAGCATTTTTATAATCAGAAAAAAAAAAAGCGTCCAATGCTCGTGCGGGATTCGATCCCGGTTCGTAGCGGTCGAAAACCAACGGTTTGAATCATCCTTCCACCGACCCTCTATACAAAGACGGTGAAATAAAATAGTCTCAATGTCAATCTCTCTATATCTCAAAATCATTAAAAATCATATTACAAGAGGAGATATCGCCGGATATCATTGCTTAGAAGAACCCACGGCGACCAGGATAAAGAAAATTGTCGACGTTGGTATTTTTATCTTCCTAAAAATCATATTTTTAGCAGAATCGTTACAAATTTGCTTTCGAGAAAGATGACACATAGCTGCCTACTTCATCCACATGTTACAAGCCATGATAATCATGTTGGGTATAAGATTATTACCGTTTATCCAATTGTTTTCCAAGAGTGTTAGTAATGCCATTTAAATATTCCTTGTCATGTCCGGTGTGTTCCCAATTTCATCTCAACAATAATAAAATTTATAATTTATATTATACAAATTGACGTATGCACGGTGTGGTCATGGATGGGAATGCGTCGGACCTGGAGGCTGTTGTTGGGTTCTGTGGTGCCTGGAGTATAGGAGCTACATCTATGCTTCCTTCCTGTGGTGAATCTGTATAAGACCCTGGAGGCTGTTGTTGGGTTCTGTGCTGCCTGGAGTATAGGAGCTACATCTATGCTTCCTTCCTGTGGTGAATCTGTATAAGACCCTGGAGGCTGTTGTTGGGTTCTGTGCTGCCTGGAGTATAGGAGCTACATCTATGCTTCCTTCCTGTGGTGAATCTGTATAAGACCCTGGAGGCTGTTGTTGGGTTCTGTGCTGCCTGGAGTATAGGAGCTACATCTATGCTTCCTTCCTGTGGTGAATCTGTATAAGACCCTGGAGGCTGTTGTTGGGTTCTGTGCTGCCTGGAGTATAGGAGCTCTATCTATGCTTCCTTCCTGCGGTGAATCTGTATAAGACCCTGGAGGCTGTTGTTGGGTTCTGTGCTGCCTGGAGTAAAGGAGCTCTATCTATGCTTTCTTTCTGCGGTGAATCTGTATAAGACCCTGGAGGCTGTTGTTGGGTTCTGTGCTGCCTGGAGTAAAGGAGCTCTATCTATGCTTTCTTTCTGCGGTGAATCTGTATAAGACCCTGGAGGCTGTTGTTGGGTTCTGTGCTGCCTGGAGTATAGGAGCTCTATCTATGCTTCCTTCCTGCGGTGAATCTGTATAAGACCCTGGAGGCTGTTGTTGGGTTCTGTGCTGCCTGGAGTAAAGGAGCTCTATCTATGCTTTCTTTCTGCGGTGAATCTGTATAAGACCCTGGAGGCTGTTGTTGGGTTCTGTGCTACCTGGAGTATAGGAGCTACATCTATGCTTCCTTCCTGCGGTGAATCTGTATAAGACCCTGGAGGCTGTTGTTGGGTTCTGTGCTGCCTGGAGTATAGGAGCTCTATCTATGCTACCTTCCTGTGGTGAATCTATATAAGACCCTGGAGGCTGTTGTTGGGTTCTGTGCTGTCTGTAGTATAGGAGCTCTATCTATGCTTTCTTTCTGCGATGAATCTGTATAAGACCCTGGAGGCTGTTGTTGGGTTCGGTGCTGCCTGGAGTATAGGAGCTCTATCTATGCTTCCTTCCTGCGGTGAATCTGTATAAGACCCTGGAGGCTGTTGCTGGGTTCGGTGCTGCCTGGAGTAGAGGAGCTCTATCTATGCTTTCTTTCTGCGGTGAATCTGACCGGTGGTCTTAATAAAGCTGTATGTGCGCGTTATATAAAATATTTAAAGTAAAACCTCGATAGAAAGCTTCATATACTTCAGGAACACAATGAATTAGCAGTTCCTAATATTGTACAAATAAACGTTGCTGATGGCAAAGTGCCCTCTATCGGAATAAAAATCAACTATACGTTTTATTTATTTATATTCTTCCACAATATATTTGATAAATATATAAACCTTCTTGAATTTACAAAATAATCCAACCAGTTTGTAAATAAGGAATTGGTCAAATTCCGGAGGGTAAAACTGTGACGTTTAGTTAATATTTTCTCCACTAGATGGCACTCTATTATAGGCAATATTTATTTACATATTCGGGAGATAATCTTCCATCATCTTGCCGCCCTAATCTTCTTATATACCCTTATCTCTCTTTTACGCTTCTGGCATCCCAGAATTCTTATCATCGCCCGTTATTCTTTCGTATCACCAATAATCTACCATCTTGCTGTTGACGTTCAAATACATTGGCATACAAAAGGTTGTATCTTTTATCATGTATATCGGGATTCAGACAATAACTCTGAAAGATATTACACTGACCTTTATTTTAAACAGACAAGATAACCAAGTATGAACAAAATTGATTCTCTCTTCTTCAGAAAAAATGTGCCTGAGAGACCTCTGTTAGGGTATTTGCATTCGATAGTAGGGTTGGACCTTTACAAAGAAAAAAAAAGCGGGATTCGATTCCGGGTCGTAGCGATCGAAAACCAACGGTTTAGATCACCCTTCTATCGACCTCTAAAAACAAAATAGTAAAGTGGTATGATAGATTAAACTGGCGAAACCTCTGAGGGTTCACCACTGATGAACCAAGCCTTTCCAATTTCTTTTCAATCATCACAGTAGGGAACAGAGTAAGAGATTATTTCTATTGTGTAAAGAAAATTTAACGATAAACCTATTCCAATTGTAGATTACAAATTTCACGTCAATGTCACATTAAAAAATATATATTAGGTACAAATAGAGTGGTGTACCTAACCAAAATTGCTATATCAATGTTCGCAGAAATAAAGCTCATTTTAAAAACATTAAGTAACACTATTATAAAAAAGGTAAAAGAACAACGTCTTGGATACCTTCCACATGTGGTGCTCCATAAAAATCACAGAAGCTATTTTATCCAAGACATTAATTCCCAAGAACACAATCCATTTGAAAAAATTGCCATAATTTCCGGTTTCTTTTCTTGGAATTTCTCAGTGTGGGTTTTATGGTTAGAGCATTTCTTTTTCTCACGCCATTTGTTTTATAAAGTTCTTTATTCTTTCTTTATTTTACAATATACTTGTTCTTTTGTGTTTGTACGTAATTTTATATGTATAGTAACATAAATATTAAAAGTTTTAGTTTTATGAAATCGAGAGTTTTTCTTAATTATTAAGTATTTTTTAAGATTAGAGAATTTTGAATTCGAGAAAATGATCTTTAATTAAAACCAAATTTTAAATATACATGTAATATGATCCAAAGTTATTATATCACTGCAATATTTGATGTATTACACTGTTGTAGAATACTGTCGACTTAACCGTTCTGTGACAATATCGTTGCGGAATTTCTTGTTGTTCGATTTGAATGGTGAGGATTGGTTGAAACGCAGTCGTTGAGTGGCAAGTGAAGCACACAGTTAGGAATAATCAGGACACGTGATGGGGTTTGAAAATAAAAGGCAACTGGGTTGGAGGAAAGAAAGCTTGAGAAGAGCGGAGCGATTTGGATTGTTAATTATCTGATCACATGGCGGTGATTGAACTTAGCTGTGGGATGAGCAGAGGGAGAGAGGCCTCGAGAGTAGATGTCACCTTGTTGGAAGCGGAATCACCACTGACTATTCTTGCTTTTCGATTTAACACCACGAGTTGTCTTCCTTCCCATTGGTCGAGGGATAGAACGTGCCCGTTTTCCTATTGGTTGACCTACTTAGTGGATCTTTCTAATTGGCTCTGCGGCTGCTTTGATGGAAGATACCGCCGATCTTGTCAGGAAGTATCGGGTGTTATTTCGACTCTATTTACTTCCGCGTTATCAAATACGTCCGGTCTTGGTCCGGAAGTATGGGGTGTCTCTCTACTTTTATAACTTCTGATCACCAGATACGTCCTGCTTTGCCAGGAAGTATTGAGTGTTTCTCGACTAATATAACTTCTGCAGCCACCAAATACGTCCGGCCTTCTGTCAGGAAGTATTGACTGTACAAGTTATTTATAATTGTGCCCGCTTTAAACCTATTTCCTATGTTTTGTTACTACTTTCTTTCCTCCAGTTACCTTGTTCTTTATTAAATCTTTGAAAATCATACATTGTACATGCATAGTGGGTCGGGGGTGCATACAATTATATACAAATTATGACAGATGCGCCCCCTACATGTGAAGAATTCAAGAAGGGGTTAGCCTGAGAGAATTCTGTAAAGGAAAAAATAATTTTGTGGGAAAATTAGTTGTGGGTATTGAGGGGCTATATACAAGCATTGCTGGTGATATAAAAGTAAAATAGAATGGTGTTGATGATATAGGTTGAGTATAATTAATAGAAATCAAAAAAATTTTTTAATTGTAAGAAATCAAAATGAATGCTATGGTACACAGTGGATTAAAAAGAAAAGAAAATGCGCCTAACTAATTTCTACTCGAAATTGGAATAAAAACGAGGGAGTTCTATTAGGGCTTTTGAGAAATCAAAAATTAAAAATAAAAGTTGGAAGAAATCAAAGTAAATGCTTGGTTGCATGGTGAAAAAAAAAATGCTTTGTTGCATGGTGAAAAAAAAGAAAAATGCCTAACTAATTTTTGCTCGAATTTTGAGAAAAGAAATCGAGGAAATTTCATAAGGTCTTTTGAGAAATCAAAAATAAAAATAAAAATAAAATAAAAAGTTGGAAGAAATCAAAGTGAATGCTTGATGCATGGTGAAAAAAAAAGGAAAAATGCCTAACCATATTCTCGCTCGAAATTGGGAATGGAAATCGAGGGATTTTTATTAGGTCTTTTGAGAAATCAAAAAATAAAAATAAAAATAAAAAATTGGAAGAAATCAAAGTGAATGCTTGATGCATGGTGAGAAAAAAAAAGGAAAAATGCCTAACCATATTCTAGCTCGAAATTGGGAATGGAAACCGAGGGAATTTTATTGGGGTTTTTGAGAAATCAAAATAAAAATAAAAATAAAATTTCATAAGGTATTTTGAAATCAAATAAAAATAAAAATTGGTTGAGCGAAATCAAAGTTGAGTGCTTGGAAAAAAAAAAAGAAAAATGAAAAATAAAAAGGTTTCAACAACAAAGGATGATTTAATGTTTTTAGTTTAACCGAAAATCAATGAGTTTTCGTTGATAATTGAGTTATGGCAATATAAGCTAAGTGGTAAATAGAATGATAATTGATAAATAAAAATGATAATATAAACTAATTGGAAAAAAAAATGATAATTAATGATTAAAAGTGATAATAAGTTGAATAAATTGATAAATTGATTATATATTTAAATTTTAATTGAGAGAAAATAATAAAAATGATTAATATGAAAAATAAGGTGTATTGTTTTGAACCCTTTTGTGTATCTACATGCCCTATAAATGTTTTAATTGCTCAATTATGCCCTATATTTTTTTATCTTTGTGTGTGTTGTGAAAAATGTTAGAAGTCTGTAAAGTAATTGATTTGTTTATAATAGGGATGGGAACTCATTTAGATGTGTGTCGTCTTGTGGGTGTGGAATTGGGTTGTAAAAAATCGATATGTAGTTCGAATTGGGATCCAAGACTGGCGATATAGAGAGAGGAATCTGTGCGGGGAGCGGTGACCTAATTTTACGTGTTGGCAGAAGAGGGGTCCGAAGTAATTGGAGATCGGAAACGAGGCGCTCCCTTTTGTTTGCATAGGCCGAATTTATCGCCGCGGACTACACTTCCTGTCGCGGTGTCTCAAAATTCACTCTTCCTTCCGCTTATTTATTTTTTGGTGCGGCTCAGATCTTGTTTTTGGAGTGTGACTTCTCCGACATTGGTTGGTTATCTTTCAGTTACTTCTATCTCTTCGGAGTTTATTTAGATTTTCTGCGAAGATGGTTCCTAAAATTATGAGAAGTTTTATAAATGTTTGTCCACAATGAAAAATTGCTTGTCCACAATGAAAAATTGCTTGTCCACAATTAAAAACTGCCTCTTGTAGTTCGAAAATTTTATGAGCGGACATGGTATAGATAAATAAATAATTAAGGAATAAAATTGGGATACATTTGTATGGTAGAACTAACAAACAAAGGATGAAAATCAGATGAAAGATAGGGTATTGCCCCATGTTCTTCCAGATTTTTGTAAATGGGGACTCTGAAATATTTGCTTGAACCTTATTAATTGTAGAATTTAAATGATTGGTAGGTTCGCAGTTCTCCTGTTTGATCGTTAATGGTTTTATTAGCGATATGTCGGCGGTAATTGATTTAAGTTGAGATGTGTGATTGTTTCTCTGACGTGGGTGGTGTAATTTTGGCATTGTTTGTGTTGTGTGTACGCTGTGCTTTATGTACGAATTTTGTTTTGCTTTGGGGCCTGTGTCGGTATTTTTACGTGAAGGTTGGTCGGATTCATCGATTCTTCTAGCGAATCGGCAGGTGGGGCAGGTTTTTACCTGTTTTGCGATGTCTTGTGTCATGTTCTGCCAATAATATTGTGATGAGATGAGTCTCGTCATCTTGGAGATGTTTGGGTGGTGGTGTTGTGTGTGTACGGACTTAAGAAGTCTGGTTGTAAGTGAACTTGGGACTATAGTTTTAAGTACTCCTTTTCGGGAGACGGTGCGCAGTTTATTGTGATCCATAGTCACGCGAGATTTTCCCGGTGGAGAAGACTGTTGGCTCTTTATGAGTGGCGCATCTAGAAAGCCACAAAATGGGATACGAGTTACAACGCCCGTTTCATATTGTTGTACTCCATTTATGCTACGGACCTCATATTCGTATCTTGACAGTCTTAACCTCCATCGAAACAATCTGCCTGACGGGGCTTTGATCTCTTTCAACCACTGCAATGCAGGATGGTCAGAAAGTATTGTAAACTTTCTGCTCATTAGACAGGCGCGGAAGTTATCCACACTTTCCACAATGGCTAGGCATTGTAGTTCCAAGTCTGAATAATTTCGCTCGTGACCACGCAGAGAGCGGCTGAAATGTTGAACTGGGTATGTCTTCCCATCAGGGTAGACTTGTTTAAGAATGCCTGCAATGCCGAATGTTGAGGTGTTACAGTACACCTGGCATGGCAGACCTTCTTGGTAAAGGTATAATGTGGGATGTGTGGTAAGGCTTTCTTTCAGGTTAGTGAACGCTTTCTGGCATTCGTCACTCCAGACCCACACGACATCCTTTTTTAGAAGGTTGACAAGTGGCGTCCGCAAGCGGGCGTGGTCCGGAATGAACTCTTTATAGGCGTTCACAGCTTTTAGGAAAGATCGCAATGTTTTTCGATTGTGTGGTTGTTTGGTGGCGTGAATTTTTTCTATGTTTTGTGTAGACGGGATGATTGTATTATTCTTAACGGTTGTGCATGCGCTTGTTGGTTGTTGTTGTCTGTTGGCGCGCGTGTTGCGTTTGTTGGTTGTTGTCGTCTTTTGGCGTGCGTGTATGTTGTGAGGTACATTTGTGTGATTATGGCGTGGCGACGTATGGTCATGTGTGGATTTTGTGTGGTAAGTGGGTGAGCTGTGTCGGTGTACGGGCACTTTTTTGGGCATTATTGGAATTGTAGGTTGAAGTCGTGGTGGCTTTATATGTTGTGGGCATGAAAAGTTGCGTGGTGTGAGATTAGAATGGTGGCATGTAAATATTTGAGGTTTGGGCAATGAATGCAGGCAAGGGTTTCCATGTGTGAAAGCTTTGTGTGCTGTACGAGTCCTTTGGGACAGGTTTTGGTCTAGCCCGTGCTTGCATTCATTTGGTACATGTTTAGATACATGGTTAAAGGGGTAGGTAGGGTTAGGTAAGAGTTCAAAGTCAATTCTTGACGCCATAGGGGGGGTGCCTACCTTAGTCTCGAAAAGTCTGCTCGGCTGGGGTGTCTCTGGCTTGACTTGGTTGTTGTGGACTCGGGACTGGTGATTTTGGGACTGCTTGCACCGTCCGCACTTTTTCGTGGGCCGTCGGGACTGGTCGATGTCGGCATTCGCTGTGCCAGTGCCTCGCGCCGCAGAACTTGCAGTTGGACGGCGGAAGAGGTGCATTCCATGCACCTGGGCGTCGGGGTGTGCTGTGATACGGACCCGACATTGTGGGTGGTTGATCTTCTCTGAGTCGTGTTGTCGGTACACTGGGGCCGTGGATCCGCTGTACCAGTCGGAACCATTCTCCTAGGTTCTCGGGAGGTACTACGCGGACTAGGCGCTGGTCGTTGAATGGCAGTCCTTCTGTCAGCGTCTCGAGGATCACCTCCTGCGGAAGTCCTAGTTGCAATCCCATGGCGGTTTTCTCCCGGTAGTAGGTCTCTAAGTTGGCTTGTCCAGTGAGCTTCATGGCGAAATATTTCGCAAAGGACGCTTCGCTTGACTCAGGATAGAGATCTAGGAGGATTTGCCTCACCTGGAAGTAGCTCCGGTCGGCCATCCGAAGTTTCCTGAAGAGCTCCAGGGGTTGTCGCGCCAGATATTTTGGCAGGCGGAGTAATTTTTCTTGTTCTCCCATGGATGCGTCTTCCATTTTTCGGTCGAATGCTTGGAAAAACTGTGTCGCGTTGTATGTGCCATCGAAAGGTGGGATTGTCGACTCCGCTCCATCAGAAATTTTTACTCGGGTCAGGAGCGCCGATAGCTGGTTGACGGCGTCCGCTAGGGGCGCAGTTGTCTCTCGGTCGGTCACTTCCTGCCTTTCTCCTGCCTGTTCGTTCTCTCTTACTTCTTGCCTTCTTTCCGTTGTTTCCGTCGGGCCGTCCGACTTTACGCCTATGGGATCCTGATTAAATTCCATCTCTTTATCCTGTCGACTCTGTGTAATATGATCCAAAGTTATTATATCACTGCAATATTTGATGTATTACACTGTTGTAGAATACTGTCGACTTAACCGTTCTGTGACAATATCGTTGCGGAATTTCTTGTTGTTCGATTTGAATGGTGAGGATTGGTTGAAACGCAGTCGTTGAGTGGCAAGTGAAGCACACAGTTAGGAATAATCAGGACACGTGATGGGGTTTGAAAATAAAAGGCAACTGGGTTGGAGGAAAGAAAGCTTGAGAAGAGCGGAGCGATTTGGATTGTTAATTATCTGATCACATGGCGGTGATTGAACTTAGCTGTGGGATGAGCAGAGGGAGAGAGGCCTCGAGAGTAGATGTCACCTTGTTGGAAGCGGAATCACCACTGACTATTCTTGCTTTTCGATTTAACACCACGAGTTGTCTTCCTTCCCATTGGTCGAGGGATAGAACGTGCCCGTTTTCCTATTGGTTGACCTACTTAGTGGATCTTTCTAATTGGCTCTGCGGCTGCTTTGATGGAAGATACCGCCGATCTTGTCAGGAAGTATCGGGTGTTATTTCGACTCTATTTACTTCCGCGTTATCAAATACGTCCGGTCTTGGTCCGGAAGTATGGGGTGTCTCTCTACTTTTATAACTTCTGATCACCAGATACGTCCTGCTTTGCCAGGAAGTATTGAGTGTTTCTCGACTAATATAACTTCTGCAGCCACCAAATACGTCCGGCCTTCTGTCAGGAAGTATTGACTGTACAAGTTATTTATAATTGTGCCCGCTTTAAACCTATTTCCTATGTTTTGTTACTACTTTCTTTCCTCCAGTTACCTTGTTCTTTATTAAATCTTTGAAAATCATACATTGTACATGCATAGTGGGTCGGGGGTGCATACAATTATATACAAATTATGACATACATATCAATTTTTATACGGCCAAATTGTTGTATTCACATTAGGCACAATTGGGTTTTTGAAAGTTTTCAGAGAGTTCTCTTAATTACCTTATTTATACGCTTTAATTAGCTGAAAAAGGGCTTGCCCGAAAGCCTCTTTAACCAATGAAAAAAAAATAGTTTCGGCGCCTTATGCCTTTTTTGTAATTAAATATAGTATTTAAAAAAAAACTGATTTTTTTTTTAACACAATAAATTCAAATAGAATCTTGATTATTCATATTGTACGACCAACATAACTGACGTAAATATCCTTTAAGAAACTGATATTATGCTTATTGCACATATTGCCAGACACTTCTTTCTTTTGTGCACAGTTATTTTTCTCTCTTTCTCATTGTTAACATCATATGACTATTCTATTCATGGTCTAAAAGCATTGTGTATATATGTATAGACAAATGTAAAGGCATACATGTATGTCCCTAGGGGGAACATAGCGCTTTAAATTGAAATAAAATAAAAATAAAATGTAAAAAAAAACATAACTGACGTATTGCGTTTACTTCTGCCAATAAGAGATAAAAATTGGCGGGAACCAGACGCCTACAGGTGTTAGATGGCAATATAACAATTCTTGGAGAACAATAAGAGTTCTATGTCGCAAATGAAAACATTAAGACGTGATTGTTTTTTAACACATAAATCAAACATTTACTGTCCTTACTGTGATGAAAAAAATATTGGGAGAGCTTGGCTCATCAGTGGTGAACCCTCCTAGCGGTTTCGTCAATTTAATATACCAGACCGCTTCTTTAGAGCTCTAATACTGTATAGGATCATTCTGCTTATATATGCTACAATGTTACTTTAGAGAAAATTTAAATCTTTTTTAGCCAGATTGCCGGATTTTCTGGTTAGACACGGTGTGATTGTTTACCGAGATAGCTCGCATTTTTGGAATAGGTATAAAGGAAGGTTGGATAATATACAGTAGGATGGACAACGATTAGGTTGGAAGTTGGCATTTTGTTTGATTCTTTTAGATATTAAATATCTTTGTCGGAGATACATATATACATACAGCTTTATTAAAGCCACCGGTCTTATACAGATTCACCGCAGGAAGGAGGCATAGAAGGAACTCCTCTTCTATTCCATAGAATTCAACAACAGCCTACAGGTCCGACACATGTCCAGTAGCCGTACATACGTCAACGTTAGCGTATTACTGAAAAGACGAGTGTGGAATCAGCCTCGCTCTAGTCTTCACTTTCCTCATCCAAATGGACCACGACATTCATCTTTGTCGAATATATAAAAATATTTTTTTTTCCTCCTGAATAAAAAGACATCACAGAGGTAAAGAAGTAATATATTGTAGCGAAGTATTTTTTTTATTTTATTAACATAGTATTATTTTTTATGTTTATATTTTACTACTCTATAAACTTTCCCGCATTGCTTATCTTTTGTTTATCATTCACAGTTTGTTCTTGCCTTAAAATAAATTGTTTTCTTATCCCGAAGTTTGTCTTCCCTAATTTTCCACGTGGCAATATATATATACTGAGTTATTTCATTTATCCTCCATAATTCCCTAAGACACTCAAATATTCTAAATGGCAGAAAGGTTTATGGAAGAGATTTGGAAACTTTGACATAATTGAAGATTGCTCTTGAAAATAGAGTTCACAATATTGCACAATCCTTTTAATTAGTTCTAATCTTCATTAAGTCTCCCAAACAATGCTCTCTGCTAATTAACTTAACCTCTATGAACCATTATCTGCCTCAGCTCTACTAACCCAATTCACGAGCAATTATAATTAAATAAAGGAATTTAAACCATTGTGCCTATTGCTTTGTGAACTCTCGAAAAATTGATTTTTGCCAAACCTTTCATTGTAACGAAATAAACAAAACGCAGTCTTCTTAATATTTCTCTTTTCCTCTCTCTCTCTCTCTCTTATTCACTGATTATTTTCATAGAGAGAAGTCATTTCTTTAAATAGACCATAAATTTCTATATATTATTCCAATTTTATGAATATTTTAAAACTCTAATTAATATATTTTTCCAAAAATCATTGATTCTTTCTAATAGAAGTCATTTCTTCTAATAAACTACTGAACTCTATTTTTGTCGTTTTTTCAAAGAAAGTTTTTTTTTAATTATTAATAATAATGATAGAAGTTTGAATTTTGCTTTTATATATTACATAATTAGCAAAAATATGATTCAATTCATTATTTTTATTAATAAATATAATTAAAGTTTATATATCGGAAAATCTATATATATAATTTACACTCGTAGATAAAACTTAAGGAAGTTGTACTTTTTAACATATATATCAGGATTCAGGCAATAACTCTGAAAGAAATTACAGTGACCTTTATTGAAGACATGAGATAACCATGTGAACAAAATGCCTCTGTCTCCTTCAGATAGCCCTTTAGTCTTGTCCATGAGTGTATTAAAGGCATGAAAAATATATAATTGAGAAAACCCACGTGATATAATAATCCTAATATAATAAATATCTAAAAATAAATTACCATGTATCATTATATTTTGTAACAATTAAATTTACTAGCAATGTATTTATTTTTAATAATTATATCAAGAATTATTAAAAAGAAACCCAATATATATATGTTACAAATTTTAATGATAAATAAATATATATAATAAATCTCTCAGCCAATTAATGATTGTTTGGGTAATTCAAAAGGTAATACGATTTAAAATTAATAACATATCACACATAAATGGGTGAATAAACAAATTAGACTCATTTCAGCTTAATGTTGTCCACTTGAATACCTTATAAGAATATATAAATAAATATTTTTAATTAGAAATGCATATATTGGATCAAAATATCATTTATTTTACCAATATTTCAGTTGGCTGAACGCCAACCTTTTTCAAGGTATTATACTATACTTATATGTGTGTCAACAACAAACTCAGCGCCACATAACGTCAATAGAATTCTAACGTCAAAAGATTCTGTTGACGTTATGTGGCGCTGAGTTTGTTGTTGACACACATTAAATATGTTATAACACCTTGAAAAAGGTTGGCGTTCAGCCAACTGAAATATTGGTAAAATAAATGATATTTTGATCCAATATATGCCTTTTTAATTAAATATTTGATTATGGATTGTTCTATTTTCGAATTAAATACAACTGTATGTTTTGAGAGAGTTTATTTAAAAAATACAAAATAAATAAAAAACAAATTGACGATTTTATATAAACCGAGTATTTATTCATTTTATTATATGAGGATTCACACGGTAGAAAAATAAAATTTTTCCGAAAAGGTCACTTTGTCAATTAAGGATATAGGTATTAAAGAGATAGATATAAAAACTGAATCTATTAAGAATTTTTCTTAGAGTTTAAACAAACTTCTCGAATGAAATAAACTTTCTACTGTCTTCACTGCGAATGAAAAGTAGTTTCGCCATTTTAATCAACTAGCGACTGATTTTTAGACCTCTAATACTGTATTAGATTATTCTGTTTATAAATGCAACAATGAAGAATGGAATATTAGTTATGGTATTAAAATGTTGTTGTTTCCTATTCCCTTGTGCAAAGATTACATAAATTCCATGAGTCCATTCTCCTTAAACTAAATATCATATGATGGGGTGTATAGGGGTATAGCTTTCGTTGATCATTGCACCATGATCCAGGCACTTTGGTTGAACGTCCGATTTTTCCTGGGTTTTAAAGAGTAAATTATTTTGAAAATAGAGCAATCCATAAATATATCTTTAATTAAAAAGGCATATATTGGATCAAATATAATTTATTTTACCAATATTTCATAAAATTAACACATTAAAATATGTTATAATACTTTGATAAAGGTTGGGGTTCAGCCAACTGAAATATTGGTAAAATAAATGATATTTTGATCCACAATATATGCCTTTTAAATTAAAGAGTAAATTATATATGTTGTAAAAAAATATTTTCTGCTGATTTTGATTATCTTGAGGATTAAGCTATGGTAATGCAGTCGTGGTTAAAAATCTTGAAAATATAATAACAAAAATAGTTTTGATCAGAGATTTCTTTAATTGAGCTTATAAGGATAATAAAAAAAAACATAATTTGATAAAATTACTGCCTGGCTCAAGGCGTAAGAATGAAAAAAAAAGAAATACTTATTTACATAATATACAAAAGATTTAAGCCGGCCATCGGGAAACAACAACAATGAGTTTTTATAATGGAAGCGTGACCTCTGGCGGTCGATTTAACAGAGTATTTGAATCTATGAAATATAATTTTAAATAAAATAATATTTTAATATAACATATATATGGAAAAATAAGTTTTTATGATAGTGAAATCACATACAAATATTTGCATAGAACAATGAAGGAATAAAGAATAGTGTTACATATCTTCTGATTGATAAATTGCGTTTATATACTTTTGGAATTTCATGAAAATTATGATGACTCTATATCTAGATAAACACTCTTAACATGGAGTCGAATCCTTTATATATTCTCTCTCTCTGAAATTTTTAAACCTCTTCTATAATTTGAATATTTTTCAAAACACCGCGTAGTTAGGAAATAAAAGAAAAAATAGAAAGCTGTCGAAATTTTTTAGTAAATTCTCTAGAGAGATAAACTAAAAGAAAAAATCTAAAAGATAATTAAATAAAAATAAATCTAATTAATATTAGTTTTGAAAATATTAATTGATTTTGAGAAAGTTGCACGGGAAATAAAATAAAAAAGGAACTAACATTAATTAATGAGATAACAAAGAAAATATTTGCCTCTTTTCTGTCATTTATTCACAGATTTTTGTAAGCTCTCATAAATGACCTAGAATTTATTTCCTTATGTAAATAAATGTTATGTAAATTTAGTATTTACTCCCTGGAGTTATTTTTTTTAATATTTCGAAAAATGTAGATACACAGGATAATAAGTGTTTTTAAAAGCTTTAAAGGTTTTGGTTTTGTTATACTCACCCGCGCGTGTGCAAATTATCGTTTCATTTTTACAAACAGTGTTTGTATTTCTCCAATTAAATTCTATAAGTCAGGAGAAGAGCGTCGTTGTTCGAAAGCTTGCTTTTCACAATAAACAAGATACTTATTAAAATAATGCTACAGGTTTCTCTGGAGATGAAATTTCTTTTCGGTTTATAATTGCATTCTCAAACTCTCAGGAATTTCCACCCTTCTACAGGAGTACAAAATGAATAATAATTAAACGCCCTTAGATACTAAATAGTTATTACTTTGTTATTATTTAACGGCGTTATATTTGTTCATTTTAACTCATATAGAAGAGCCTAAATGACCGAAATTCTTGAGAATTCAATAATAAAATAAAAAAATTTAAAAAATTCGTCTCTAGAAACCTGTGTGTGTTATTTTATCTTTATTAATATCTAAAATATAAATTTATTATTAATTAAAAAAAATTCTGAATCTGTTACTATAGTCATAACTTTACTTAACACTAGAAGGATCTATTTTTGTGATATATTTTTATTTCAACACACAAAACGCGATATCCCGGCTAGAGATAATTGGGTCGATTTACATTTTTTTTAAAACAAACAGTTATAAACACATATTATACAAGAAAAAGTAATAAAAAATAAAACAATAATATATATTAGGAACCTGATGACATATTACAATATGAGACATACAGAAATGAAACCACCAACCAATCAGCTGCTGTTGTCGCAGACGGCCGAGCGCTGGCGACCTACGGCAACGCCAAGTTCCTAGAGATCTCCGTGGGCATCAATCACCGCGTGGACGACCTACTGGCAGGGCTTGTGGCCCAGATCAAGCTGCGGGCCGACCTACGGGCTCAGGCCCGCGCCCAGCAAGCCCAAGGCCGCTGTTGTACGGGCTCTAGGGCCAAAGGCATCTTCAAACGCATCCTACGCCGCGCCTGTTCACGATCCAAGTCCTGTGACAACCTCCACGTCCTCTAAACTCCCTCTTGGCATGTCCCAACAGAGGCTGTCCTCCCTACTCACCAGATATTACCCCATCTTTAATACCGGCCAATCTCTCCCATACAAGCTGAATTATCCCATCAAACAAACAACCGCCTAAATACATTACTCCTTCTGGAATATTTTCCTAAAAGTGGCAACTCAATATAAGGTTAGGTTATTTCTGGTCAAAAAAATATTTTATTTCACAAAAATATTCGCTCATCTGATAAATAATTCATGACGGTTTTTAAAAAAAAATCTCGATATAATATTTCAATATTTACAGTAAAACTCCCATTATCTGATATTCCCGAAGTCCAAAAAAAAAAAATTTAATATATTTGTATTTTAGATGCAACACACACAACGCCTTTGAAAAATAAAAAAGATAAAATAATAAGGACATTTTAATTATAAATATTTCAAATTTCAATTGGTTATTTTAATGAATATATTGTGTTCACATAACAATTTATACAGTAACAACAAGCACTATGGCTTCTATAATTATCGAAATATTCAAATATTTCAATTTTTCTATCCACCAACTTTACTTTAGTCTCAAAGAATTCAGATGATTCGAGTACTTCTGTACTTTATTCTATTCCATTGAAAAAATATACACAAACAAGAACAAATTAAAAAAAAGAATGAACATAAAAATGAATAAATTATTTTATCATAATTCTAACACTTATTAATGCGTAATCTGTCGAAAGAAAATCTTTAAAACATTTTTGACACTCATTTTTTAAATTTGTAAATATTTGTATTTACTTCTTTAGTCTACAAGATGATTTCCATATTGATCTTAACGTGTTTATCCATGAGAACATGCAAATTGATTAAGAGAAAAAAAAAGATAAAATGAGCTGTGGGGATTAATTTGGCAACACTACTGTAAAGGTTTATTCACAGATGATCCAAGCCCTCTTATCTATATTTTAAGAAAGATAGTTATGTGTATGTATAAGTTGTTTGAGATATTTCTAAAATAAAAATGATGGTCAAAATATGTAAACAATTTACTTATCCTTATTCGATTCTGTTACAAATCCATCTTTTCTACAGAATTCATATCTTATTAAGTTAAGATAAAACTATATTCGAATAAATATTTAGAGGATTCTATAATACAATAATAATGTTGTTATCCTAAAACTTTGCATAGTTTACTTATATGTAACTATGTTTTCTTGTTACATTTCATTTCCTCTTTATAATTTATTTCACTGACTATTTCTATGCAGTACGACTTATTTATATGCAAAAAAGAAAGCATTATTATTCATATATATATATTCCTCACCTTTTCTTATAGAAACTATATTTGAAACCTCCATGGTGCGCCATATTTCCAACACATAAACAATTATAACAACAATGGTAACCAATACATACTAACGTAAATAAAATAAAACATATTACTAACACTTTTATTTCATATTGTTCTTAAATGACAATTTTAATTCTATTTCATAAACGTTACCTGTACGCACTATTATCAATAGTTTATCATCAAGAACTATCAAATGATTATTCTTTATAAATTGATTATATCATATATATATATATATATTAAATATATATATGTAACACTTTTTCGAAATAAATTCATATCAAATCATAGAATCTCTTATACACCTCCCACTACTTTCATCATTTTAAAACATAAAATAAAATAGATATATTTTGAATTTGTTAGTTAACACTAAAATAAACACATAGAAAGCAGAAATTATTTCTCAACCACATTAAGAGAGTTTTGAATAAACTACAATATATTATTTAGATATATATAACCAAAATAAAATATTAAAAAATAAATAAATTGATTTGGAATATTTATGTTAGGAATTTATGTAGATCCACGACAGTCTAATGACTATTCAAATTTTTATAAAATATAAGGATCAGTTATTTTTAAGGATTTTCAAAATTAAAAAAAAAACTTAGAAATTTAATGATATTTCAACATGAATATAATGATGGATATATCACCCGTCAAGAAGAATTTATGTGGCAAGAATTTACTGGCCGATATTTCGGCACCCAATTATCACCTTTCTCAAGGTAAACATAACTGTAGTAGAACTTACCACACACAAAGGTGACGAGATATACATCAATATATCTAATACAAAACTAAACCTATGATTTCATAACATTTAATTTAAATTCACAATCTTTACAAATGTCTTTTTCCAAATCTATAATATATGAAACTTTAAATCACATATTTAGAAAGGAAATTAAAATCGAATTTATAATTGAAAAGAGAAATCTAAAGTTCGTGAAAATAAATATTTTATTTTCTATATTATTATAATATCAATATGTTTTTATAGTTGTTGTGGTGCAACGCTCAATACATCTGATTATGGATAAAATGAGTATAGGCTCTATATACTTTTTAACTGATAAATACTTAATGAAGTGTTTGTATAGATATTTAAATATTGTAAAAGTAATTCAAATCGTATTTCAATAAAATTTTATATTCACACATTGAAATTAAGTGTAAATATATATAAAATTGGCAATTTTCTTAAATGTGGTCGAATAAATGGCCGAAGAATAAAATGCATTTTTGGGGCAAGCTCCTTTCAATACGGGAGCTCAGCTATAAAAGAATTTAATCAGGGAAATCCCTTAAATTCGATGATTGAGAAAATGGTTTGGTGAGATAGTTCCTTGGTTTTGGTCATTTTTGAACTGTTTAAAATCTTAGAAAGAATCCATTACTCTGTTTTAAAAAAAATTAAATAGATAATAAACGGGTCAAATATAATTCATTTTATAATATACATTTAATACAATGCATTTTAAATTTCTTAGAATTATCTTTATATAAAAAAAAGGTTGTTCAAGAAATAATTATTCTTGAATAAAATATTATATATTCAAAATATTACTTTTTATAAAATATAATATACATACTCAATCTATATCAAATTTAATGGACTTTTATGTTCGATGACTAATAGTCATAAAAATAAAATTGTAATATAATATAAATGGGTTAATCAACCAGAGATATATATTCACTAAGAGACAATAAACGGAAGTTATTACTTTAGGGTAAAAGATTTCCATTAAAAAAAAAAACAATTTTAAAATGCTTTCAAGCTTCATCGTTTTTCTACATATATTCAACTTTATGCTGAATTTTTGAAATGTCCAAAAAATTATATAAAATAGAACTTCACTGAAATTCCATATTTAAAAACCTGTACTATAATTTATATTATTTATATATTAATATCTAAAAAACAAAGAAAATTTGTTTAATTTATTTTATAATATAAACATTACAAATTAATTAATACACATATTCACATAATAATAGATAAAAATATATAATCAAAAACACACACACATACATATCTATTTGAAAATAGAGCAATCCATAAATAAATCTTTAATTAAAAAGGCATATATTGGATCAAAATATTATTTATTTTACCTATAAATAATAATTTGACTTATAAATATTATTTGACTTATAAATACTATAAATAATACCTATAAATAATATTTTGATCCAACACATATCTATATATAATTTATCTTTGAAAATATATCATAGAAATAACCAATCATCATCATTTTGAAAAAAAAATCGTCTTATCAAACAGCCTCTGTAAAAAGGACTTGGGGAAAAAAATGGTAAAAGATAGAGTGCCAATTTTTTTATTTATTTTTCATCTTTATTATTTATATATTTTCTTTTTTTTTTAATTATACTATTACTATTTTTTATGTTATATTATTATATATAATAATATTTCTATATATGTATTGTGAGTGCCTTCCTATATGAAAAACAAACAAACAAAACACTGTAAATAAACTCTTATTCTGTCATAACTTTGTAAATAATACGTTTTCCTAACCCTTCCAAAGTCCCTGACCGTTTGATCCTGTAATCATATATTTTAAAATGGACCAAAAAAAAATACAAAATATATATATATATATAGCTACATATATATATTTTACTATATTTGACATGTTTTCAAAAAAATAATAAAAGTGGCCTCAAAATAAATTTAGATTACATACTATCAACCCAAATTGGTATTTTAAAAAACAGAACCTAATAATTTTCTAAATCAAAAACATTGCCTTAGATTGTGAAAAAAAAAAATCAATAATTTTTATTATTTTGTCTTTTTTTTACTGCTATTTAGTTTGTTCTTTATATAAATCCGTTGCTTTATATAACAAATAATTAAAAAAAAAAAGAATTCTATTTTGAAACAATAAATTCAAAAATGTATAAAGGTCATGTATAAATAATATTATAATGCGAGAATGTGATTTTAGTGTAAATATATATATTTTAAAATATACTTATTTTGAAAACACACACATTAAATAAAAATATTTAATCACTTTTTAAAATATATATATATATATATAATCCCTAAATATAAATATTTTATAATTATATTCTTAAATATATATTTGTGGGTTTTTTTTATTTACCAAAAGAAAATTTTAAAAATGGCGGATAAAACTAGATATGTAACAGAAGATAATTTAATTGAAACGAGGAAACCGTTTCTATTAAATTAAATTAAATCAAAAGGTGAATCTATAGAAGTGTAATTTGCTTACAAAGGCATGTTAAAATTCCTTTTTTATTTACATACAATGGTAATTTTCAACAAGATTTAATTAAATGTATTTAACCTGTGTAGAAACATTTGTATTAATTTAAGGAAAATTGACACATTTTTATAATTTGGAGTTAATTTCCTACCTTTTTTTTTCTTCATAATGTATTTTTTTAAATAGTAATTTTCCTTCTTTTTCTTTTATATCTTTAAACACATATATTTTTCTAAATTTTATTTTTTAGGATTAAAAATAGTTTGAATTAAAACATTTAATTTCGTATTTAGTAAAAATTCAGAGTTTCAACTGAAAGTTAATACCAGTTCATTCACAGTAAATATTTGATTATTTTTGTTTTAAAATGTATAAAATGCCGTAAATAAAATACCTTCTAATGTATAACTACTAAGTTTGAAAATTTAGGGAAAGTCGTTTATATAAACTGCTTTAAAATATATTAATATTTATTGCTAAAAGTAAGCATTTATTACATTTTTTTCAAAGCAATATATATGTTTCGAAACTATTATAGACGCGTATGATTCTTTTTTTAAATTAAACAATTTCTACTGTCCTTACTGTAATATGGAAAAAATTAATAGGAGTAAGGACAATAGAAATTATTTAATTTTTTAAAAAGAATCATACACGTCTATAATAGTTTCGAATTTACATAACAGATGGCGAGCTAATGCATCATAATATATACGTTTATAAATTATATTTAAAAAAAAACATTTTCCTATATAAAAAAATAATATATTTTGAATAATAATAATAATAATTTCAAAATATAATATTGTAATAAGCAAAAACGTTATAGTTTTTCCATCTTCCGTATAAATGAAGAGAAATTTAAAAACAAATCACATATCCAACAACAATATAATAGACATTTAAATATGATTTATTTATAAGAAACTATATGAGAGAGCAATATCCCCCAAGGCAGGTTATATTAAATATAAAACATCCATTCCCGACAAGAGAATAGATTTTTATAAAATATATTTGTGAGAGTGAAAAAATAAAAAAGCAGTCTCTATAAATTCTAGGAATTTGTTCAAAGAAATATATAAAACATAACATTAATATATCGGTGATAGCAATTCTACTTCAGTCTTTATATATTTCTCATAATATTATAAAATTACATTCATCTACATTTTATATATAAAATGTATTATTTAAGATTTATTTCAACTTGATATAAAGGTTGAGTCAAAAAAGGCGATCCATTAATTAAGATTATATAAAAGGACGTACCTGGATCTGTAAAGAAAAAAAAAATTTTTTTTTCTCAAAATATTTCGAGAGATTGCTCCCTCTTTATCAATTTATTGTACAGTGAATTTAATTTACAAATTATTGTAGATATATATCATATTAAATAATTATATCAGATCATATTATCTGATCTACAATAAATTGAAAATTAAATTCACTGTGCAATAAAAATAGATAAAGAGGAAGCAATCTCTCGAAATATTTTGAGAAAAAAATTGTTTTTTTTCTTTACAGATCCAGGTACGTGCTTTTATATAATTGATATATAAGGTTTTTATATTCAATATATTTATATATTTTTAATTAAAAAGGCATATATTGGATCAAAATATCATTTATTTTACCAATATTTCAGTTGGCTAAACGTCAACCTTTATCAAGGTATTATAGCATATTTCAAAAAATATATATTTATATATATTATATAAAGGTTTCAATTTGGAGCATATCCTAAATAAATTTACTTCTTGAAAGATTAAAAAGCTGTGAGTTTATTACCATGTATAAGTTTTCATGTTGTCTATGTTATCTTATTTTAATTTTTAGAAAAATAAATATTTTCAAATAGACTTTTTTTTACCTTATAAAAACATTTTATTTAGCTCTATATATTTCACATCAAGTATTTTCCTATATTATCATAATTTAATATTTGAATATTACTGAATATATAAGAATTAATATTAAATATATATATATAACATATTAAAGAAAACACACTTTAAATAGATACTCGCAATGTTTTTCAATGTTATTTTATATGTGGAGCTTTCGTGCCTAGGTATTTCTCAAGATGAAGTTAGAAAAAGATCTCTCTAATGGTAAATGTTATCAGGTTGAGACAGAGATAACATACGAAAGCTTCCGATATAAAATAATTTTAAAATGTATCGTTCTTTTATTTATATAAATAATTATATTTATAAACACATATATAACCGGTGCAATTTATTTACCTATATAAAACTAATATCTATTTACACATAAACCTTTTTAATTAATAAGTATAAATATGACTTAAAGGTCTTTATACTTGTAAGAAGAAAATGCATTCGTTTTATAAGGTTTTTAAATTTCTTTATTATTCTTTTATATCTATAAAAGCGTAGGGCGTCTCTCCCGTCAAAATAGAGGTAAAAGTTAGATGCAATCTATTGACTGTCGCCGTAATCTAGCGGCCTCGGGTCGGTGACAAAGCCACAACACCAGCTTTGACAAACTGAGAAGCGTCCACCCGGACTTAATTCTATGAGATTCACAAGGGATCGAATGGAATCTTCACAATCTGCCAAAGAGGTGTTTAGCTGGCATAGTGACTAAGTCAAATCTATGGATAAAATATAGATGGAATATTTGCCGGGAGTAAATTTATCCATAAAAGCATAGGACGCCTCTCCCATCAAATTAAACGTCAAAACTAGAGAGACGCTACATCAATATAAATATCAATTATAACGTTTATAAACTAGTACTACACGCCATTATATTGTGCACACAACACATATCTTCTATATATATATATATCAATACATATTTACATATTTACAATAGTTTATAGTTTCAAAAACATAAGCATTATAAGATAGAAAAAAAACTCCATTTCAAATTTTGAAAGGACTTTTTAAAACCCCATTTTTATATATATCAATATAAAATAAATTTACAATATAATTGTACACTCTCTATTTGATAAATTTGATAAAAAATAAATAAATGAATCACCTGCCTTGTAGATTATATAAGTTATAAAAATATTGTGAATAAATTTTTCTTTCATTATTACAAACATCGAAAATACTCACTTTACTCCAATTAGTTAAAAATGTTCTTTTTTTTATCATAATCTTCAGAAAATAATTACAAAGTTAGAAAAATTAAATGTGTTTTTTCCGTGTAAAAAAGATTATATTTTATTTTTAAAAAATTAAGTATATTAAGAGAACGTTTCGTCCTAAATATACATATATATATATATATATAAATACATAACTTTCTCAATCTAAACTTAGCATGTTTTAGCCATATCTTATGTATGTTCAATATATTTTTATTAGTAGTGTTTTTTTTCTCTCTTTCTTTCGTTTGTCTTTCAAAGTACTTCACTCTATATGTTTGAAAAGTTTTGTAATAAAAAAAATATGCTGATGAAAAAAATGTCTGTTTTTATATACATATATACTTTTATTCACGTTTTAAGAACATTACAAGGGGGGTCATACAATATAAAACAGTGACATCACATTTTTTTGAATATTACACTCATGTACTAAACTTAAGGAAGTGGAAATTCTGTGATGTCGCCAGTCCTCTATTTTTGAAGGAGACAGAGGTTGTTTACACTTGGTTATATCGTGTGTTTTAAATAAAGGTCACTGTAATATCTTTCAGAGTTATTGTTTGAATCCCGATATATACATGGTGTATGAAAAAGTGAAAGTTGTATAAGCTTATGATTTTGCTTTGTTTTAAAAATGAATCGATGTTGGTTCCATATGCTTGAATTGAATATTACACCTTAGTTCTACATATTTTTTATTTATTAAAAAGGAACACAACAAAACAAAAAAGAAACTACAATTGCAAAATGATTTGATAACTATAACTAAGGAAAATAATAAAAATTATGATGATAAAAAATTGAATATGTCTGCCAGAAAAATGCTTCTATGAATTAAAAAAAAAAAAAGAATAATTACAAACTTAACATATAAACTTCAAACACATGGTAAAAGGTACAACTTCCTTAAGTTTTGTCCATGAGTTGTATATGGTTATACTGTTACATCAGGTTGCGTTATAACAGATTTGTCAGTCTTACTTGTCTCCTCAGACATATCTCCCCAAACCTTGCTACAAGGCTAGATATGTAAACAATGAGACATCAATATTTGTATAGGTAGCCCATCAGAATAACGTCATGTCACACGTCAATGTTTGAAGAGGTATGTAGCCGTAAAATGTTGCAATATATATTAAAATAATAATGATGTAATACATAGTCCGTTTATAATAAAATTCCATTGGGAATACGTCGGACCAGGAGGCTGTTGTTGGGTGCTGCGCTGCCTGGAGTATAGGAGCTCCATCTATTATTTCTTCCTGTGGTGAATCTGACCGGTGGTCTTGATAAAGCTTTGTGTGTGTGTTTGTGTTTATAATAAAATTACAATGTAAAATATATGACAAAATAACATTCAGAATAATATTGGAAGAATATTTTCTCATCCACCATATAGTACAACACTATATACAATATATTCATATAAATTTATTGTTCATTTGAATTTCCTATTTTATACTTCATAACCCCTATATATACATGTTATATTTATTTTTGAGAGATGGGAATCATATATATATATTTGCTTATTCTAATTCAATAAGGATTTTTGTCAATGTTATGCATTCGTGAACCTTTTATTAAAAAAAATACAATAAAATCATTTTATATCTCTATTTGTTTTATTCGAGCTTAAAATAATATTTATATAAAACAAATTAATTAATAATGAGTTAAGAAGAATCTTGACAAATGATATCACTTCCGTTTTTAAGAAATAAAATAAATTTTAGGAAGAAATACCTAAGGCGTGAAGAAGAAAGAAAATAAAAGAGTTGATTACATATTTACAAAAGGTTTAGTGCCGGTCAAAAGGAAAACAATATCAATAGATTTATAAAATGTAAAGCGGCGTCATCTGGTGCTCGACTTCTCGGAGTTTGTTCTAAAACAATATTTATAATATATATATATGTTATATTAAAATATTATTTTATTTGAAATTATATTTCATAGAATCAAATACTCTGTTAAATCGACCGCCAGAGGTCACACTTCTCCTATAAAAACCGATTGTTGTTGTTTCCCGTTGGCCGGCTCAAAACTTTTGTACATTATGTAAATAATATTTTGTTTTTTTATTGTTCTACTCGCCTTAAGCCAGGCAGTACTTTAATCAAATTATGTTCTTTTATATATTCCATAAGTTCAATTGAAGCAATATCTGATCAAAACTATTTTATTATTTTATACTTTCAAGATTTTTAACCACGACTGCATTAACATAGTATAATCCTCAAGATAATCAAAAATCAACAGAAATCTTATCATTTTTATTTATATAACATATGTATGTGTGTGTGAAAAATAAGAAATACATAGAAAAATGCCAGCGGTCAGGAGATGTCATTTTCACATGTTCCAATCCTCAGGTTCCAAGTATCTCCCCAGTCAGCAGTTCCTGTCCACCAAGTAAAACCTCCATATTTGGCCCAACCTATCCCCTGGGAACACCTAAGAACATATTAAGCGGATCTCTACCTGGCCATCTGAAGAAATTTCCCCCGGAGAGATCCATTTATTCCTTATTAGATTAAAAGAAAAAGAAAATCAGCCAAGCTGAGCCAATCACCCTATAATTATCTTTATTACACTTAGCAAGTTTTCAAAAACATCTCTTTCTTCAGGATAGAAATTTGCATAAGAAGGTGGTCCCCTTTTAAATAATTTATAACCAAGATAGATTCCGCTGAATAATTTGTCACCATTTAAGTTATTAAAATTTCTATAGAAGAGCCCAGTTTAAAATTATATATATATATATATATATATATATATATATATATATATATATAGATTATATTTTAAAAAGATGCATATATTGGATTTCTAATTATTTTATTGTTCCAATATTTATATATAGATGGAAATTTTGTTGGGAGGAAATTGATCTAAAGAGATAAGGGTCGCCTCTCCCGTCAAAATAGACGTCTAAAACCAGACGCCATCTATTATACAACATAGAGTTGCGGGAGGTTAATATTCAGGAACCAAAAAGAGGCATTTCTCTCTCTATAATTATACATTTAAACCATTCCTTATCACCACTGGTAAAGTTTTTTTTACTATGATGATAATCATAATGCATTTTTGTTCTAAGTAATATTTAAAGGGAGAGGTCCCCCTCTTATATATATGCAACAATGTTAGATGGAATCTTAGTTTTGGTATTTAAGAGCACAAAAACTAATAAACAAAAGATTTTAGGACAGTAGAATTACTATTAATATTTGCATCGAGCAATGATCTTCCATAAACAATAAAGAAAACAAGCCCAGTTAGAGGTATAAATTGAACTGCGCCATCTATATTCAATGAATAAAACTATTAAGCTCGAAAGTTTATTTTACAATATCATAGAATGCAAATATTTAGGTGAAGAAAGAGAAAAAAACTCTTCAAAACACCTTCTGGAGATTTAGCAACCCACTGAAGACACTGAGAACTATTTCGGAAAAGAAAAATATAGCAATAGAACTCTATAATTTCTACAGATCAATTGTAAATATATTCATACGCAAAAGAGGTCGTGAGGAAAGTTTTAGAACAGATATGTAAATAAATCCCTTTTCAAACAAAGGCTCACGTGCACATGGGGAAAGGGAGAAAAAATGCTGTATTGTTTTGTTGTTGTATGGCGAATCCATGCAGGGCAATGGGCCCTAATAAAAGCCTTTTTGTTGTTGTTGTTCATTTACAAATAAAACAAACTTTCTACTGTTCTTACTGCTATGAAAAATATTAGGAGTGTTCCTCACTGATGAGCCAAGTATTCCCACTATTTTTCGTCGCAGCAAAGACACAGTAGAAAATTTAGTTTTTTTTTTAAATAAACATTCGTTCTTAACAGTTTTCCTTAATGTGAATTTTGATGATTTTTGTCAGATCTTGGCTTACTTTATAAGAATTAAATAATATTATTATATACAATAATATATTTCTTGTTTTACCACTCTATATCAAAAGTAAACAAACATGTTTTTCATATTTCACAAATAAACCTAATGATACAGATGAATCAAGATTAAGATTAATCTTTAAAAAATGATATCATTTTGATGTCGTATATAAGTCTCAAACATACAACAAAAAGTAATAAAAAATAATTACAATATTATATTCTGCAACTCTCTCCATTTCAACCAACTCTTTCTTTATGAAATATATATCATTGTAGGCTTAAGTAGGCAATGTTTTAGAAAGAAAGATGGAGATAGAACATGCAAGTAATAATTAAGTGCACAGGAAAATTAAACTAAGGTTCATTAAAACTTTGCCGTAAAAATACAACATGCAATTTCCTATTTATTTTTTAAACATAAAAAAATGTTGCAAATTATATATCTTGTCTTCAGACAACTAATATATAGTTATGTATATTTCTTGATATATGTATATACGTAGTTCCATTATATGTAAATATGGAGAAACGATTTGTTATGCAAATATTTTGAAGGTGGAGGTGGAAGATGGGTATTTTAAATTATATTAGAAATAAATATTTAAACCTTTATTTATCTTGATTTTATACAACGAGGAGATTTTTCGGAATATTTTACTTGTTCAATACGTGAGAAAAACAAATTGATAAAACTATTGATATGCAATAATGGGGGCTTTTCATTGAGTAGACAAAGGAACATTTTCTGAAAGCTCCTTGTTGTATTTTTATTTTCGGCGTATATAGTTATCTGGAAGTCATACTTCTAGTTTCCAATAATCTGCACAGTTATTTTTTCTATTTAAAATATGGAGACGTGTAACAACAAATATATATACTAATATATTGTCACGGTAGTGATAACGAGTATAACAAAAGTTTAAGTAAAAATAATTTATTTATAAAATGCAAACTATTTCTAAAAATTTATTTACAAGTAATAATATACAAGCATGGTAAGGGGTGATGACTATGCAAATATTTATGATGATATACAACAGAATATTTAAAATAATTATTCAGTGACAATATTAATAGTAAACACAATTAAAATGTTATTAAGAAACTAAAAATGTGATTTTGTAGCGTGCGCTGAACATTTCTGATAGCTTGCGCCATCTATCGGAATAAATGTACTTAACGTGAAATCATTTTGTTGTTATCCCTGAATATTGAACAAGAAACATTTTTCTCTTATCATATCAGGCCAATCTTGAAGTTCGAGGTTGCCTCGCCGGCATTGATATTTCTTAAAATAAGAAACACTTCGGCAAGTAGAGAGGTTTATTTTCTCGAGGTTTCTCGCACTTTTTGTCTGAGGGGTTTCAGATGGTTTTTTACCTTTTCCCTGCATCCTAAGGTAGTCATCCTTTTCTTAGAACAAAAATTTGTTTACATAGATAAAGAGGAAATAATTTTGTATAATATATATAATCAAAATATTATCTAAGAAAAGTTCTAATTATGTAAATATTTACCTGTATATATAAATATTATCGTTCAGTTACTTGGAAAGTTGCCTGTTGAAGGACGTCAAAGTCCGAAAGCTTGCCGAATTTACAACTGTAATAAGAGAAACTCGACGCCGTTTTGTTTCTTCCTCATTTGTCCTCGTCAGAAAAAAAATAATGATGATGATACTAATATTATATGGATGTTGTATAAAATGTGAACGATCGCGTGACACTTACAATCTCAGAATCATTTATAACGCCTTGACAAATTCTTTATTTTCATATTTACCTGACGAGGACAAAAGAATTTTGTCGAAACGCCGTGAAAATAAAATATTTTCTAGACGAAGTGTCTTTTAAGAAATATTAGGCCAAGCCATAAGAAGTCTTTTAGCTGAAACCGATTCGCTTAAATATACTCCAATAAAATACATGGTTTAGCCATGTTTTTAGGTTATGAGCTTTATTTGGGAAACTTAACTATACAGTAGAACTACCTCCCCCTGTAAAGGATACTTAATTGCATAGACAAAGTATTCTTTAGGGAGAGACATCCTCTTGCCGAAGAGTTGTTAAATAGTAAAAATGGTAATTTTACAATTGAAAACTGCCCTTTGTAGAGAGGTGTCCTCTAGCGTGAGTGTCTTCTCATGGAGTATGTTCTGCTGTATATGATTTGACAATATTACATTCTGAAGACAGATTACAAGAAAGGAATTCAAATTAATTCCCTAATTAAATTCCATTGAGGGCAATTCAATCTCAATCCTTCAAATATTTCTGCACCACTTTTATTTCCCGCAAAGGGCAAGTTTTAACAACAACAACTTTGTAATCAGACACACACACAATCCATTTTTATAAAACAATTACACAAGTTAATTGTGAAGAAGGAAGAAGAAAACAGACCCAATAAAGTCAAGTAGATTTAACAAAGGAAATGAGAAAAAAAAACAGTTTTAATCAAGTATTGCATTCTAGAATTGATCAAAATAAAAACTCCTGGGGAAAGTTCGATTTTCTCCAAGTTTTAAGTAAGTGCAATGGCATCTGTGTTGTCATGAGAACAATTAAAAACAAATTTTATAATATTTGCCCATTTTCTCTTTCTAGGTTACTATGGAAATGTCGAAGAATTCGTAGATAGGGTGTGTGTGTGAAAAATATAAATTTAAAAAGTTTAGTTTCGCTTAAACCTTCAAATTAAACAATTCTATTAGAGTACTATGTTTTATAAACATTTTAGTATTTAGGAAGATATTTGTAATCTCTACACTGGAATTATTGGAATGATATCGAGAAACTGATGGCAAACTTTGGAGATAATGATGCCTTTTTTTGACATGCTTTAGAGATTTATCTATATTTGAAGGTTTTCGAGAATGATAATCTTTTTTACAGGTTATAGAAATTTCTCAATAACTTCAGGATTTCGAGAATAATGCTCTTTTAAGACTATAGAAGTTTCTCTATAATTTCGGGTTTTCAAGATAGATCCTTTTTTAAAGGCTCTAGAACGGATATCTTTCAATTTTTAATCATAGCAAAATAAGGGCTGTAGAAATAATTTTAATTATATATTTGAAATACAATTAGCGTAGGAAATGCATACGTGATTATCTTTTCTTGATTAATCAAGAATGGGTATTTGGCCAATTCTGGAATAATTAAAGATCAACAAATAGTTGATATTTATTCCGAAAGATGGCGCAAGCCATCAGCAACTTTCAGTTACCCGATAAAGAGATGCCTTTTCTCCTCTTTTTTTTTTTTTAGTTAAAAAATATGCTTATAATTTTCATCGACAGTCAATGATGATATTATAAATGTTGCCTAACATGCCTATTTCGTGATTTTGCGAAAGAGCATTGTTCGATGCATTAAATCTTTAATTTAGATATACATTTATATAATCCTAAAAGCATATGTCCATAGTTTGTTCAAAACACCGATTTACTGTATTAAAGTGCAGGGTATATAAGAACTCAGTCCAATTCAATATTGAAGCAGTATGGAGATTAAAATGATGAGCCACACCCTCCCTATTTCAATTTTTATAATCATCGCAATATATAAGGGCTGTGGAAATAATTATATATGTGTGTATATATATAATTATTTCCACAGCCCTTATATTGCGATGATGCGATTAAAATAAATTAACGTTATATAAAGATATGTTTATAATTTTCATATATAGATATATAAGGAGATAGGGACAATTGCGTTCACACTTGGTTATCTCGTGTGTCTTCAATAAAGATCACTGTAATATCTTTTATAGTTATTGTCTGAATACCGATATACATGGTGAAAGGTACAACTTCCTCAAGTTGTGTCCATGAGTGTAATATATGGATTTCTCGAACAAATAAAAATAAGAAATAACCCTCGTAAATCTTCCCATCTTTCAGAATATTGACTTCTTTCTATTGAAGTAAGGGGGGGGGGGAACAACTTGGCGAATTTCCCAAAATTTTCCTCTCGACGATGCGACAAACAATTTTCCTCCGGAATAGAATTTTCCCAGAAAATTTCCCCCCTTAGTGATAAATCTATCAGGTGTTCGATCAATTGGAATAACATTTAGGGGGTTACATCCTTGTCAGAATTAATCCGTCCATTCGAGAAAAATATTGTCACTTCTTTTGTTGTCATCGTTTTGTGCCAATATTGTCAAGGGAATACAAGTTACTACATAATTGATGTGCTATTAAATGGCTCTTGTACATAATTCTAAATTATATATATAATTGTTGAATATATATTAACATTGAATAATTATTTTCATACCTTTCAACCTTTTTTATAATTTATGCACCTTATCCCAGTACACTATCACATTTGTACTATTTTTTCACATTGTGTCGCGATCTCACGCAATTCTGGCCTTAACTACCCGTTTCATGATTTTTCAGGATGCCTGAATGACCAGTTTTTTGGTCGTTGAGGTACAGCTTGCACCACGCTGATGAGGGCCAACAGCCCGAAACGCGTCCGTGGTTAGCTTTTCTTGATTAATCAAGAATGGGTATTTGGCCAATTTTGGAATAATTAGAAATCAACGAGAATAGTTGGTATTGATTCCGATAGATGGCGCAAGCCATCAGCAACTTTTAGTTACACGATAAGGAGATGCCTTTTTCATAATTGAATAATTAGTTTTATCATAAATTAACACGGATTAAAGAATAGATGTAAATTTTTCAGAAGGATATTGATCTATAAAGATAAACGTCACTTTTCCCGTCAAAACCAGACGCCATCTATTGGTCGTCGCGAACTGAGAAGCGTCCACCTAGGAAACATTTTTTCGGGCTAATGGCCCTCGTCAGTCTAGGGCAGACTTTATTCCATGAGATTCACGAGGTACTTAATGGAGTCTTCAAAATCTGCCAAAGAGGTATTTAGCTGACAAAGTGGCTGGGCCAAATGTACGGCCAAAATATAGATGGAAATTTTTCCGGGAGGAAATCGCTCTATAAAGATAATGGTCACCTCTCCCGTCAAAATAGACGTATTAAAGAAAATAATCCCAGCCACTGAATTGATCCCGCTGCTGATTCATGTATGATGTTGAATATTAATGTAGATAGTTCCTTAGTTCCTTAACGATATTGTATAGAATCAAAGGCCACCTCTCCCGTCAAAATAGACGTATTAAAGAAAGTAATCACAGCCACTGAATTGATCCCGCTGCTGATTCATGTATGATGTTGAATATTAATGTAGATAGTTCCTTAGTTCCTTAACGATATTGTATAGAATCAAAGGCCACCTCTCCCGTCAAAATAGACGTATTAAAGAAAGTAATCACAGCCACTGAATTGATCCCGCTGCTGATTCATGTATGATGTTGAATATTAATGTAGATAGTTCCTTAGCTCCGTAATGATCTTGTATAGAAGCAATGGCCACCTCTCCCGTCAAAATAGACGTATTAAAGAAAGTAATCACAGCCACTGAATTGATCCCGCTGCTGATTCATGTATGATGTTGAATATTAATGTAGATAGTTCCTTAGTTCCTTAACGATATTGTATAGAATCAAAGGCCACCTCTCCCGTCAAAATAGACGTATTAAAGAAAGTAATCACAGCCACTGAATTGATCCCGCTGCTGATTCATGTATGATGTTGAATATTAATGTAGATAGTTCCTTAGTTCCTTAACGATATTGTATAGAATCAAAGGCCACCTCTCCCGTCAAAATAGACGTATTAAAGAAAGTAATCACAGCCACTGAATTGATCCCGCTGCTGATTCATGTATGATGTTGAATATTAATGTAGATAGTTCCTTAGTTCCTTAACGATATTGTATAGAATCAAAGGCCACCTCTCCCGTCAAAATAGACGTATTAAAGAAAGTAATCACAGCCACTGAATTGATCCCGCTGCTGATTCATGTATGATGTTGAATATTAATGTAGATAGTTCCTTAGTTCCTTAACGATATTGTATAGAATCAAAGGCCACCTCTCCCGTCAAAATAGACGTATTAAAGAAAGTAATCACAGCCACTGAATTGATCCCGCTGCTGATTCATGTATGATGTTGAATATTAATGTAGATAGTTCCTTAGTTCCTTAACGATATTGTATAGAATCAAAGGCCACCTCTCCCGTCAAAATAGACGTATTAAAGAAAGTAATCACAGCCACTGAATTGATCCCGCTGCTGATTCATGTATGATGTTGAATATTAATGTAGATAGTTCCTTAGTTCCTTAACGATATTGTATAGAAGCAAAGGTCACCTCTCCCGTCAAAATATACGTCAAAACTAGACGCCATCTATTTGCGTTTTTGTCACCGACCCGAGACCGCTGGTTTGCGAAGACGGTCAATAGATGGGGTCTAGTTTTGTCGTTCATTTTGACGAGAGAAATGTCTTCCAATTAATTTAAGTTTCATAATATCTAATTAATATACAATTAATGTATAATTTATTTCGTCATAGAATAAAATTCGGGGCTTAAATCTAAAAAAAAAAAGCTTCGGCACCACTGACATATCTAGAGAACATTTCAAAAAGGCATTAGAACTCGTAAAAACACAAAATTTACAAATAAGTTAGCTTCTAAAAATATAATAAATAATATAATAAATAGTTTATACTAATAAATATAATCAACATATTACATACTACATACAAAGAAAGTGTTATGAAAATTCGAAACTATTATACAACAACAACAACAAAACAGCTTTATTAGGGCATCTTGCCCTGTACAGATTCGCCTTTGAATTACTGACAATATTCAACACAAGAGAAAAAGGAGAGATGGAGTATTTACAATTAAAGTATGGCAAATATTTTTATTGTGCCCCTGTTCTTCTCTCTTCCACGAGTGCAATTTTATTTACAACCGATTTTTGGTAGTTGAACAGTTCTATTGCCCAACTTTTCTTATCTGAAACAGTTTTTATTGTCTTTAATGAGTTCAAATGTGGTCTAGGAAGACTTTTCAGAATCTTTTTTCTCTCACCTTCCAGATCTCCGCACTCGGCAGTAAAATGGTATATTTCATCGGTTATCTGACCTCCGCATAACTTACAGTACAAATCTTCTTTCTTAATTACGTAAATATGATTTTCTTTGATCAATGTTGATATTATCCTGATCTGTGCAATAAAACTCACTAAAGCTGAGGACAGATTGCATGAAAAATAATGTTCTGGAATGAATGAATCATAAAGTAACCTATAGTTTGAGTATGTTTTCGTAAGAGATAATTTTGCCAGATCTTGCTGCAATAGCTGTTCAATTTTTATTTTTAGTATATTCGGTAGTTCGATCTGTATGTCATCATAATTTAACCTAAGGTTTAGCCGTGTGAGTCCACAATGATTGATGATATCCATGATATTTTTACAGAATCCTATAGGTTTTTTTGTCATTAAGGAAATTTCCTTCAATCTATTCCAGCATAGCTTAGGTAGTCTATTTTCTTCCATTTCCTGTAATCTAATGAAATATTTCATAATTAGTTTGATCGTTGTAAAAGTCAGAGATAATCTGCCTGTTTCCAACCTTACAATATACCCCGGTATATATCTTGGCAGATTCAGAAAGTTTTTGATAAACGTATTCTGTATTTGGTCTATAATATCGGTATTGTCCCAAGCCCACACAGGGGCCGCATAGAGTAGTATTGATTTAATAACTGAGTCAAATAAATTCAGTGCAACTTTTAATGAATTAATTTTTTCCCTTTTTATCAGTCTAATAGTTGCATTTATTGCCGTATTTGCTTTGGCTTTAAAAAGAGGGCTACCTTTTTGCTATTATTAGTGGTAGTGAATGGAAATCCCAAATACATAATATTGGACGCAACAGTCAGTGGGATGTCCCCCCAGTACCAGTTTTCGTGTCTCTTGCCGGTCTTCCTCCATTTCTAAATACCATCACCTTGGACCTATTTTCATTTAAAACTAATTTGTTATTGTCCAGATAAGACTTTAGTAACTTGATTTTAGTTTGTAGGTTAATTTTAGATTCTCCAATTATGGCTATGTCATCCGCATACATAAGTAGGTGTAAAACGCCAAAATCAGGGAGATGAAATCCTGTAAGTGCTGAGTTATTATAAAGTTCTATTAGGTCGGCCATATATAATATAAATAAAAGTGGGGAAAGTGATTCTCCCTGCAACACTCCAGAATTAATTTTCACATTACTTGAATATTGCCCTTTCCATCGGATAGTAATCTTAGCTTCTTGGTAAAAGTTTTTTATCAGCATTACAAATTTATTGCTAATGCCCATTTTATGCAATTTTTGCCAAAGTAAATCATGTGGTACTGTGTCGAAAGCTTTAGTCAAATCGACGAAGAAGACATATAGCTTGCCTCGTTTTCTTCTCAAAGATAATTGGATGAGTGAATTCAGTAGTAGTATGTGGTCAGTGCATGATCTGTTCTTACGGAAACCTGCTTGATTTTCTAAAATAATCTCTCTTTTTTTCTATCCAGTTGTTTAATCTGTTTCTTAGTATTGTAGTGAATAATTTAGATATATTACTGCAGAGGGCAATCCCTCTATAATTTGTCGGGTTGTTCTTATCACCGCTTTTATATATGGGGTGTACTATTGAGTTCGTCCAGAGTTGCGGGTATTTTTCTGTGGACATTATTTTGTTGAATAAACTATTATAGACACGTATGATACTTTTGAAAATTAAACAATTTCTACTGCCCTTACTGCAATTGGAAAATTAAAGGGAGGGCCTGGCTCATCAGTGGTGAACCCTCCCAGCGGTTTCGCCAGTTTAATTTTTCCATTGCAATAAGGGAAGTAGAAATTGTTTAATTTTCAAAAGGATCATACACGTCTATAATAGTTTCGAATATTCATAACAGATGGCGCGTTATGCATTATAATATAAAAGAAAGTGTTATTAACATCAAGTATTAATAGGATATAAATACATATCTGAGAAAATGTAATGGTCAACGCTAAAATAATAAAAATAAAGTCAACAATAAATCAAGTGTATATTCTTTTTTAAAGAACTAAATAAATTCAAAATATTCTCTAGGAAATAATAAAAAAAACTGTAGAAATGAATAAATGAGAAAACAACCAATAAAATAGAATTTGTAAAAAGAAAGAAAGAAAAAAACAAGCAGAGTAATAAGATTTGTGATCGTTGTCCCAAGTTTAAACAGAGAAAAGTAATGGTTTAACATGATATGTTAGGCATAATATGTCCCATTTGAAAATCCTAAGAAAATATTTACCCGTTGGCAGAGAAAAATTCTCCTTTTTTTACTCAGTGAAGGTGGGGAAATATATATACCTGGATAATAAAAACATATCGATTGGATTGTTAAAATATTTTTAGGCCTAAAATATTTTCAATAAATCTCTTTACGATTCCCAAACGATTTTCTCTCTCTTTTTTTTTTCTTTTGGTATTATTTTTTTTAAATCAGTTTATTCGCCAATATACCAAATTGTTTAAATTCTATTGGGGGTGGAAAAAAAACTTCATTAAATTCTCGAAAATATTTTCTCGATTTTAATTCGATTTTTTTCATTTTTTTGCTATGAATATATAGTTTTTATTATTTTCTTTATTTGAAAAAATGTAAGAAAGTTACCAAGTTTATTATTATATAATAATTATTCGTATATACAGTGTACTCCGCTTATAACAGAGTCGGTTATAGCGAAATTCCGCATATAGCGAATGAAATTGTCTGCACGAAAGAAAAGAAGGGCTTAAACCATTAAAAGAACTCTGGATATTGCGAAGTCGGATATAAAGAATTTTCGCTTATAACGAAGTGATTTGCATGTATAAATTTTTATTTTATCCGTTTATAACGAAGTTTTCTCATTTACCATTATAATTGACTAATATATTATGCATAATATATATCAAATTACAACGTGTGAATGACACAAATTTAATGATACACAACAAATAAGTTAATAATATACAATTTTAAAATATGCAAACATATTATAAGTATTTTTTTTACATTATTTTTACATTTTTTTTACATTACAAGAAGTAGACCCAATTGTCCACATTCCGCATCCAAAAGAGGTCTTGGAGAGCATTCAAACTCTGCGATTGTTTCTTCAATGTCAGGATGAGTCCAAGTCTCTTCATAGGCATCTGTCAGACTTGGACAACATCGAAAAGAGTGTTCAGCACTTGTTACTGACTTCTAAATGTCAAAAGAAAATCACAAACTACTTCTCCAAAAACACCTGATGAGGTTGTTATTGATCTTTGTGTTGCTCTTTTGAGTTGAATAGTAAATAAAATTATTGGTACAAAACATTTTTTTTTCCAACTGCGGATATAACAAACTTCGGATATAACAAAGTGATTATCATGGATAATGCGACTTCGTTATAAGCGGAGTACACTGTATTTTGAATAATTCATCAAATAAACTCTTGTTTGTGAACTTAACGATTTGATTTCCGATAAAAAAAAATCATATTTAAAGATCAATTCATTTTGAAAATACATTCTAAACTTTCTACAAAATCTGGATCTCTAATGTTTTCATGCGTTGAATAATGTAAATAACTTATGTAAATAAACTTTTCTCCTTGTTTGGCGCAAGTATCCCTTTCGGGATATAGCGCTTTGGAAATAAAATAATTGTAATTGTAATCAAATAAACTTTGACAAAATTAATAGATTAAAATATGAATTTTTTATCGTCGTGTTAAAAAGAAGCTCCTCATGTAGTCTTTTATCCGTATATATTGTTTATAGGAATTATTTCTAATCATACACGCACACATCAATATTGTTTTGAAAATAGAGCAATCCATACTTAATCAATTAGATATGCCTTTTTATTATCTACCACATCAATATATACAAAACAATAACGCGCCATCTATACATATACCAAAATGAAAGGATTTAAAAGCACGAATGTTTCTTTTATTTTTTATTTCGACTTAAAGCGCTATGTCCTCCTAGGGACACTTGCACTTTAAACATAAACAAAATTTTTGAAAGAAAAGAAAGAAAGATATTTAAATATGTACATAATTAATATGCAAGTTAGTTAGTTAGATGAAAAGATAATATATATATATATATATATCAACACAATTGATATATGTACAAAGGGTTGGTATGCAAATTTAGCTTTTTATAAGGACGGTAGAAGTTTGTATTATTTATAAAAGAAACATTCGTGCTTTTAAATCCTTTCATTTTACATCAATATATATATATATATCGTATATTTTAAACTGTATAATAATTACACTTTCTATTTGCTACCACCCCCATATTTTGTATATATGCTATATCTTTTCTAATATAACCTGTACATCCTTTTTGTATATAAACTAAAATTGGTGACGTCAAAA
>CP092881.1:9521370-9671457 GCA_030710605.1 Cordylochernes scorpioides | reverse complement strand
GATCCAATATATGCCTTTTTAATTAAAATAATTAATGACATTATTTGTGGGTGTAAAACAACTTTTTGAAAAATATACGTGCATGGTGGATGATTTTTTTTCTCCTTATTTTATATTTATCACAAGGAATAATTTTGATTATTTACACTCATGGATAAACTTGGTAAGATAGAAGGTCTTTGATATCGCCGGTTATTTGTTTATTTTTATTTTTAAGAAGACAGAGGTTGTTCACACTTGTTTATCTCCTGTGTGTTTTCAATAAAGTATGTAAAATAAAAGGATTTAAAAGCGAGAATGTTTCTTTTATACATAAAACGAACTTCTACTGTCCTTACTGCGATGAAAAAATATATTGGGAGGGCTTGGCTCATCAGTGGTGAACCCTCCCAGCGGTTTCGCCAATTTAATCCACCAGACCGCCCCTCAGAGCTCCAATCTGGTGGATTAAATTGGCGAAATCGCTGGGAGGGTTCACCATTGATGAGCCAAGCCCTCCCAATATATTTTTTCATCGCAGTAAGGACAGTAGAAGTTCGTTTTATGTATAAAAGAAACATTCGCGCTTTTAAATCCTTTTATTTTATATGTATAGATGGCGTGTTATTGCGTTGTGTTAAAATAGTATGTATCAAATATATCTTCCTCACACAACTTTATGTTGTGCTATAAATGATTATTCATATATTTGATACACCCTACCATATATATGTGGGTATGTATGTGGTATCATTGTTCAGAAATTGTCTAAATTTATATATATCAAAAAAGGAATATTTAAGTGAAAATAAATACTAATATCTGGTGTATTAATAGATTCACACTATTAATGTTCAAATTCACACTCTATTCCGTCCTCTAGAAATAAGAAATCACAGATAAGAGATATGGAAAATATTTGAATTTTTGGGAGATTTTCTTCACAATTTTAGGGTTTTACCCGTGGAGAAGAAATATTTTTTTTATTTGAAATATATTTTATTTTCAGCATATATGACGATATATATATATATATATATGAGGGCCAACAGCCCGAAACGCGTCCGTGGTTAGCTTTTCTTGATTAATCAAGAATGGATATATGGCCAATTCTGGAATAATTAAAAATCAACGAGAATAGTTTATATTTATTCAGATAGATTGCGTAAGCCATCAGCAACTTTCAGTTGCACGATAAGAAGATGCCTTTTTCTTAATATATATATATATATATATAGCATTCTGATTAAACTAAGTCTTGGGGTAAATTGATATTGATTTGATAATAAGTTGTTAGTATAGAAAGCTATTACCGAACAAAATATTTTAAGTAATTCCTTCAATTTTATTTCCTCTTCTTCTTATGTTATTCTCTTCCATATATATATATATATATATATATATTAAAAACAAATTAATAATCCTAACAAGGATAAACATAATTTGTTTTTATTATCAACACCTGACCTTATTTATTTATTATTATTTTTTCATATATATATATATATGTATGTATGTATGTATGTATGTATGTATGTATGTGTGTAAAATAATAGATATAATATTACTTTAAAATATAAATATATATATATAGTTAATAAAATATTTTGAGAGAGAACCATTATAAGCCTTTTTATTAACAATACCATATGGATGTCTCACAAAAAATCGAGCAAATATATAATTTTAATCATCTTTATTAGCATATGTAGAGTAGACAAGAAATAAATATTAGAATATGTAACACCGAAACATATATATATATTTAAATATAAGATAGCCTCATTATTTTTCCTTTAATATTTTAAGATATTTAACTTATTCTGATTGTAATTTTTATAATAATTTTTCATACACACATTTTCCCCCCACCTGCTTTGCATTTTAAAAATTATTTCAACTGTGATATTATAACACTATGCGGCGCTGAGTTTGTGTATACAAAAATGTAATGCCTCGATAAAGGTTGGCGTTCAGCCAGCCGAAATATTGGCAAATAAATATTTTATGCAATCCAATATATGCCTTTTTATTATCTAATATATATTTATTTACAGACGATGCTATTTCTATGTCAACAAAAGATTTACAGCCGCAGTTTTAAAAATAATCTTTGAAAATAAAAAAGGCCTTCTCCTATAAAAAAAAACGTTATTAAAAATATCACGTCTCGGCTTCAATCAACTTTCAAAATGAGTTTTTATCAAAACAGACGACTGAAATATCATATTTATCCATTTTGATACTTTTAATTGAAAATTTCAAAGCTTATTTATATTTCATATCTCTCTCTCTCTGTATAAAATAAGTTTTCTTAACATTAAACAATTTAATTTTTGAGCATTAACAAAAATAAATATATTTTAAAATATATATATTCCAAATGTAATCTCGGAAATGTGTGTTAAATAAAAATTTCTAATTTTTGAAATTTATAAACAAAAAATGTTCTCTATAATTAAAAATAAACATGTCAAATAAATATTTAACAGAGTTCTAAATCTTAATTGGAAAAATAGGTGATCTTGAAGTCTTTATTTATTGTGGAGAATTATTCTTTTTGAATTAATCTTGTTGAAAAAATAAAATATAAACTCTTATTTAAATTTATATAAATAGTTCTTGAGAGAGGTGTTTAGTTATATTTAAGAAAGAAATAATTTTCTCTGTTTTTAACATTCAATGAAGGTATAATGTCTGTGAAAAAAGGAACATCAATAAAAATCATCAAGAGCAAAGAATAATATTTTGACATGAAGAACAAAAGATGATCTTTAATTTTTAAATAACCTTTTTTATTTAGATATATAATCATTTAATCATTTCTTACTTTTATAATGTTGTGCTAAGTATATAAACCAATAAATATATTTTATATCGAAATGCTCCAACTCTTCAATAGAAAATTAACAACATTTAAAACCTCATACTACTCTTAACATCAATATAATAAATAAATAATATGGCATATAAATCAAAACGTTTGTGAAGCCTCGTTTTAAACATATTTACATATTGTGATAATCTCCCTATTCTCTATAGAAAAAGAAACACAAGTCGGGAAGAAGAGCTTCTTTTATAAGCAGACGATCGTACAACACGTAGAAAGACGTCTTGGTGAAAGCTTAAACGAGTACCCGTAGAAGGGCGTCTTGCCCTAAAGCTTATACGATAGTCGTCTTATAAAAAAAGTTCTTCTCCTCGAATTGTGTTTATTATTCTATATTTACATATATTCGAATAATATAATCTTTTGAATATTTGGGTCAAAAATAAAAGATAATTAGGTTTATTGTTGTTGTTGTTGTCGTGTCCAATGAAGAGTCTCAAATATCTCCATACATTTCTATCACAACAGTCGTTCTCTATCTTGGGTGTGTAAAGTTCTGGGTCCACATGTCAATATTCTGTTGTTGTTGTGTCCAATGAAGTGCTTCAAATATCTCCATACATCTCTATCACAGCTGTCGCAATATCCTCTATCTTGGGTGTGCAAAGTTCTGTGTCCATGTCAATTTTCTGCAAATCTGTGGTTATTACTGGACATGAGAATATGTGGGTAGGTGTTAGTTTCACACCAGGACAATTGTACTGTAGGTTCTTGTGTCATCTGGATGTATTGTCAGCTATTTGCAATGTTTCGTTCTGAGTTTTGTGAATGTGTTATTTGTATAAATATTTCAACATCTCTCTCTATTTTTTCGGGGAATATTGTTGACTATAATATGTTATAGTAAGTCCTCAATACTGCTGTAGAATGGCGTCAAGATCCGAAAGCCTGAGATATTAAAATATTAATGCAAAAAAAACTATCATTGGATGATTTTTACCAAATAATATATTGAGAGATAGTTAAATGTACACATTTCAAAATGGTATGAAAAACATTCATGAACAAAACTTAAAGGAAATGGAAAGTCGTTCAAGTCGCCGGTCATATGTTTATTTTATTTCTTTCTTTTTTTTTTTGTTTAGGCAGAAGCAATTTTATTCACACATGGTTATCTCGTGTGTCTTCAATAAAGGTCACTGTAATATCTTTCAGAGTTATTGTTTGAATCTCGATATACATGCTAAAAGGTACAACTTCCTTAAGTTTTGTCTATGAATGTATTGTATTTTTATAATATAAGTGTGTGGGCATTTATTTTGAAACAAAATGTTTTCTCCAATATTTGAAAAGTCAATTTTTCAATAACATATATAAATGGCGATATAATATTTATATGAATATAAAAAGTTAATATATAGTATACAGTTAGTATATTCGTGATGAAATTGTGAAAAAAGTTTTAAAATTACAAAATATTTTCTCACAATGAGTTTCTTTTTATTACAAAACGCTAGCTTTCAAGTGATAATCTCTCTTCAACGGGCTTAATAAAACATCGACTATATCTTACAAGATATATTTACAAAAACATACAGCGTGGATATTAGATATCAATTTAAAATTTCAGTTGTGAATATCCACGCTGTATGTTTTTGTAAATATATCTTGTAAGATAAAGTCGATGTTTTATTAAGCCCGTTGAAGAGCGATTATCACTTGAAAGCTAGCGTTTTGTAATAAAAATAAACTCATTGTGAGAAAACATTTGGTAATTTTATAAGGGTTACTATATAGTATACAAAAATGTAATGCCTCGATAAAAGTTGACGCTCAGCCAACCGAAATATTGGCAAATAAATATTTTATTAAATCCAATATATACCTTTTTATTATCTAATATACAGTATATATAAGGATATATCAATTTATGTTATTATATAATTGATTTATCAAAATTCGAAACTATTTTAAACGCGTAAGATTCTCTTTGAAATTAAACAATTTCTACTGTCCTTACTGCAATGGAAAAATTAATAATAGTTTCGAATATTGATAACAGATGGCGCGCTATTGCATCATATTATAATTGATTTAAAAGATAAATCGTTTGTACGCACAGAATTTTAATAAAATTATTAAATCAGGAAAAAAAGTTGAAATATAATAAATGCTTACATGAAGAATAATAAAATAATCATGTAAATATGCAACTAAAATCTACCGCAATATAAATTGCAAAATAATTCAAGTTATAATGGGTAAATCCCAATATAGAAATATTCTAATAAATGGGTTTGGTAAATGTACCTCTGAGAAATTACAAAATCGAAATGGTCATCATCAAACTTCCAATCAATACAATTAGAAACTCGGTTCAACCGGTGTAATTTATAGATCTGCTGCTGCTGTAAGGATTTAAATTCTCGTCTGCATCTTTATTTTCTGGGTTTTCCCTCCATTATAGATTCATTATATTCTAAATTTTAATAATTTACTTCACTGAATATAGTAGCACTACGTGGCGCAATTAAAATTATATCATTATCTAATTTAGAAATCGTCTGCCTTGTTAATTTATCGTCTGCTATAATATTTTTCTGTCATTAAAATAATTATATATAATTATTAACATAAATATTAATATATATTCTGAAAAGGAATGTTTGACTATTTGCACGCGATTATCATTCCAAACCTTTTAAAAAAAGATATTTAATATTTGTTTAATTTATAAATAGAGGCTGATTAAAATATTCTCGTCTGAATTCACATATGTTCATCTTTTGATTTATATATATATATGGTACAGCCTGCTCCACGCTGACGAGCGCCAACAGCGCGAAACGCGTTCGTGGATGGCTTTTCTTGATTTATCAAGAAATTGGGTTGGCCAAATATCACGGAGCAAGTTAAATTAACGTTTAGTTTATTTTTGCTCCACTAGATGGCGCTCTGCCATCTAAAAAGCACATGTGCTCGTGGTCATATACGATTTCTTTATTTTTAATATTTTAACACCTGACCCACTTTTTATTTTCTATTGTTTTTTCGTATATATATATATGTTATGAATATTTTGTTTTTGTTGTTTAAAAATAGAATTGAAGGTGCAGTCGTGAAAAAAAGAAAGATAGTTATTTATCCACCAAGTAGTTTTTATTTTGAATTACTTGAAACAAAATACACATAAAATTATTTTTCACAGTAATATAGAACTTATAAAATGAATTCTATATTTGTGAATTAAAAAATGGTAGGTTAACTATACATATTTACAACAAATATTCAAAGTGTTATCTTCTAAATCTATGGTCAAAAATGTAGAACAATCAATAAATGAAAATAATAAACATGTTTTTAAAAAAATAAAAAATTTGCATTTTATAGATTATATAATATATATATATAGTGTTGTGTTTATCCTGTTGGATGACTGTAGGGTGTTTGGTTAGTTGCAGTCGTGATGACCACAATTGTCAGAGCGGTGTCAGGCGTGAATGATTTGCACAAAAGGACAAGGCAGATTGGATGTCACCTTAGAAAGGGCGAGAAGGAGAGTGACCGGGTAGCTGTTCGAGGGACTGATTTATTTCTGAGCAAGAGTGGAACTTCTGAGAATCCGACTGTTTTTCGGACCGACGGTATGACCTTTCTCCTGTCTGGGCGCCGGCTGTCGCTCAATCTAATTTTATTATTTCGTTTTGGTATTACATGATGGCCAAACTGGAGAGTTGAGTTGTATCTTCAGTTTTGGTTGTTACATTATAACTATATTACATATGGGAATGTCAAGTATATATTGTTGCATCATGATTAATTCGCGTATTTTTAAAATCATTTATAATATTATTTTTAATATATTTAAAATTTAAATTATATATTTTATTTATTTTTATAAAACAGATTATTACTATAAAATATTATGTACTATAAAACATTTGTATTTTGATACACTAAATACCCCACCTGCTTTAAACTTTGATGTGATAAATAAAGAGAGATTCTATATGCTACCTAAATATATAGTTGTCTTATTATTGACTGGTTTAACTTTTTAAGATGGTTGAGACACGTTCTGGAAAGATGCAAGACGCGTCTGAGGAGAGAATCAAGACTGAAGAATCTGCCAAACCGCAGCCTGGTGCAACAATATTGAAATATATTACAACATATATATATATAGAAAAAAAATTGGCTGGAGGAAATAGATCTATAAAAATAAAGGTCGCGTTTCCCGGCAAAATAGACGCCAAAACTAAGCGCCATCTATTGACAGTCTCCACAACTTTGCGGACTCGGGTTAGTGGCAAAACTATGACATCAGCTCTGGCAAACTGAGAAGCGTCCACCTAGAGACCATGGTTTCGGGCTAATGGTCCTCGTCAGTCTAGAGTGGACTGTAATATCACGAGACCCACAAGGTATGAAATGAAATCTTCGCATCTGCAAAAGATGGGTTCTGCTAGTAAACTTGGCATCTATTTTGCCGAGAGAGATGACCTTCATATATATAGTAAATATTTTATCTATTTTTTTCATCTATTAAAAACTTCTAACATTATAACATTATATCTATTGTGATAATAAACCATCAGGTATACAAACCACCGGGCTATATGTAAAGTAGATATTTGCAAGTATTTTAACGATTTGGCAGACAGACTAACTACGAAAGATTGGGATGGTGTTCCTTTACTAATAGATGAAATGTATTAATGAAATTTTGAAGTAGTAAAATTAATTAAGATAATGTTTAAAAGAAGAGGAATTAGACTTATATAATTAGTTATAAAACGAAGAGAATTTTTTTTTAATATACATGGGCTACAAGCTTTCGGGCTTCACGCCCTTCGACGGGTACCCTCTTATACTTATATAATGGATGAAATATTCTGAAGCTTAAAGACAAGAGTTCCTGCTAGAGAAGCATGGTCCTAGTGGAGGTCTGAACCTACTCAAGAGCAGAGAAATTGAAGAAATATAGAATCCCCAGGCCACATAACCATATCATAAATACTGGGATTGTGTAAACTATTTAAGTACAATAAGCGCATTACCACACAAACAGTCTAATATTTAAAATGTTAAAATACTATTCTCAATTTAGGTCCAGTTTTTTATTTCAACACACAAAACGCGATATCCTGGCTAGGGATAATTGCGTCTATTTACATTCTTTAAACAGAAGCAGTTATAAACATATTATACAAGAAAAGGTAATTAAAAATAAAAAAGAGAAAGTCCAGTTTGAAAGTGATCAAATACTTTTTATCAATCAAATATAAGATCAAATATAAGGAAAGGTGAGAATGTATTGTGAATAATATAAACTGTAAACAGTTTTATATTAAAAATGTTAAAATATATCATATTAAATTCAAGTCCTGTACTGTTCGAAAGTGGTAGAAAATATTCATCGTTCTGTATAAAATATAAGAAAAAGAAAGAATGTACTGTAATAGACTGTTGATTTGCATATTCCACAGATATGTAAAGTTGGGGAGGTGACTGATCTATGAAATTGCAGTCATCTACAAGGTAACATCAACAAATTGTTTATAACACACAAAAAAGGTAATATATATTTTCTCCCCCTTTCAATATCATTAATATTTAAAATATGTAAATAATAATTTGTATATAGAAATAGTATTTATCATCAATTTATTATCGTGATACTCCTGTAGAAGGACTGACAATTCCGAAAGCTTGAAAATATAAATTTGAACAAGAAACTTAACCCTGGAAGCTTTATTTACTTTGTAAGTTAACATCATGTCTAGATGGATTTCACGCTGTAAAGATATTGTAGTTATGTCTTTACTACAAAGCAATATGTGGTATTGACGTGTATACTGTGTGTGATTGCAGGAGCCCGTGCCTGTCGACGGAGACGCCTATGTCGTGGTCTACAGTGTGGCGGACAAAAGGTCCTTCCGTCGAGTGAAGTCCCTACTGGATCAAATGGATCGTTGGGAAGACAGGCAGTCCAAAGCTGTGGTCATGGTTGGCAACAAGATCGATCTGGTCAGGCTGCGAGCAGTCACCACAGATGGTATGTGTGTCTACCTTCCCTTAATACTTCTTCTTTTACTTATACAACTCGAATCCTAATGAAGAGTCTAAGTGTGAGTGCTGAAAACATGCTTGAAAAGTTTACAAACAGAATTTATACTCATCTTTTATTTTATTTCAACACACAAAACGCGATATCCCGACTAGGAATAATTGCGTCGATTTACATTTTTAAACAGAAGCAGTTATAAACATATTATACAAAAAATTAAATTAATTTTTAAAAATTACTGCACCTTTTACATTTAATATTGTTTCAACGAAGATAATTACACTCATGGACAAAACTAAAGGAAGTGAAAAGTCTTTGATGTTGCCAGAAGCCTGTTTTTCTTTTTGTTTTTGGTTTTAATGAGACAGAGACAATTTTGTTCACACTCGGTTATCTCGTGTGTCTTCAATATAGGTCACTTTAATATCTTTCAGAGTTATTGTCTGAATCCCGATATATACACGATTTATCTTTTAAATCAATTATAATATGATGCACTAGTGCGCCATCTGTTATTAAAATTCGAAACTATTATTAATTTTTCCATTGCAGTAAGGGCAGTAGAAATTGTTTAATTTCAAAAGGAATCTTACGCCTTTAAAATAGTTTCGAATTTTGATAACAGATGGCGCGCTAGTGCATCATGTTATCTCTATAAATACCTCTTGTATATAATTTTATTGGAGAACTAAAAGATAATTACCCTTTATAATAAATTAATTATTTATAAATTTGTCCTTGTTATATTTATCTCTGCGACAATATATAGCTCACAATAGTAAATAATCCATGGAAACACAAAATGAAGGCAGTACTTGGTAATGAAATCTGACGAAATGTGTGCCACTATGAATAAATTCCAATTAAGAAGTTCAAGGGTGATAAATTTTTGAAATTAACTATTGATCCATTTCCAGATCGAAAATATAAAAAATAAAAATTCTCCTTTTTTCCCCCAACTTTGTCAAAACTAATGTTTCACGTTAGTGGGACCAACTCTTCTCACTTCTGTGATTTTATCTTTTAAAAATAATTTTTTTACCATTTTGTTAGAAATTTTGACTTTTTCACAAATATCTATTTTTCTTTATGTTTGTTATTGTGTGTCATTTATATATATTTTATATTAAAATATTATTTTATTTAGGGTAATATTTCATAGATTCAAATACTCTGCTAAATCTAGCGCCATAGGTCATGCTTCCCTTATAAAAACACATTGTTGTTGTTTCCCGATGGCCGGCTCAAATCTTTTGTACATTATGTAAATAAGTTTTTCATTTTTTGATTCTTACGCCTTAAGCCAGGCAATACTTTAATCAAATTATGTTTTTTATATATATTCCTTTAGTTCAATTAAAGCAATATCTGATCAAAACTATTTTTATTATTAATTTTTCAAGATTTTTAATCTTGCTGCATTAACATAGTATAATCCTTCAAGATAACCAAAAATCAAGGAGAAAATCTCTCATCTTATTTTCATAACATATATATATATTGTGTCATTTTATAATTATATCTTTGTGAGATTTATTTTTGTTAAACTATTATTATTTGTTCACAGAATGTGTTTATATCTCTTCTATATTTGATATAACACGACATAAAGTTGAAGTATTCATGTACCAAATGTAGCATCTCTTTTAAATATGTATTAAAACAATGCATTCAATTTATCACCTTTTTGTTTAAATTTGGCAAAGTTGGTTTTATGGCTCATTCCTTATTAACACGGTAAAGGTGTTTTTTTTTTACCCTTGTGATAAACTAAATGTACATTATTTAAATTCCTATATAAAGGGAGAGGTGCCACTTTTTGTTCCCCGAGGAAGTTTGGCGAGTATAGCCACATGAAACCTTGGAAGATAAAATAAATGTATGGATAAGCTTTTTTTATATATAAGATATAATGAAAAAAAAAAAACAATAGAAAAAAAAAGCGCGAAACGCGTTCGTTGATGGCTTTTCTTGATTTATCAAGAAATTGGGTTGACCAAATATAAGGGAACAGGTTAAATCAATGAATAGTTGATTTCTGTTCCACCAGATGGCGCTCTGCCTTCTGAAAAGAACATGTGCTCCTGGTCAGGATATGCCTTTTTTATTTTCAATAAGATATAATGTAAAGCATATATTTATTATAATTCAACTATTATACAGGGTGATCCAAAAGTCCCGCACAACTTTAAAAATTAATAACTCCGCGAATATTTGCGCTAGAGCAATGCGGTAAACACCATTGTGTTCAGAATGCAATGGGATTTTTTATGGCAAATATTGAAAATTCGAAATTGATTTTAGTTACAATTTCATTCCCTAGATGGCGCTGTACCAGAATCAGAAATTCAGCGGCCAAATTGTTTGATTAATTGAAAAATATAACTGATCGACACGTATTTTTCCTTTTTGTATACCAGGAAAGAATCCTAATAATATCAAATCGTTAATTAATAAAGCACCATTTCGCCAAAAGTTAGAAGAAATGGTTAACGATTTTTAAATACAATCTGAGATATGTAAAATAGGTATATGCAAATTAAAACATGCAGCAAAAAATATTTATATTTTTGACAGAGTTTTGTCAAATATATTGAATGTTTGAAAAACATAGCTGAATTCAATACACGATTTTTTGAAATGTTAATATAGTACCAAAAATTATTATGGTACTACTAATAGGATTTTTTGCTATATGGAATGTGTAATTTCTTGAATAATTGGCGACACTCGACTATTTAACTGGAAATTTGTCATGATCCAACAAATGAAATATAGATGGGAGTGACAAAATACATTTGTCGTACTTTATTCCAAATATCCTATGGGCTTGTAAAATGTTATCATTGTTTATTATACTGTACACGATTTTTTAAAATGTATCCCCTCAAATAAATATAATTTTTAAATCAACCTTTTGCGTTGAAAAACGTGGTAGTAAAATCATTTTGTATTATTTTTTTTTTTGCCCAAAATTTCTAAAGGTGGGGGGTTACAGAGAATATTCCTTATGCTATTTCTTTTAATGAGCGAAAAGCGATAAATTAAACATAAGGGGTAAAATTGTGTGTACAGTGTTATTCGAGAAGTTATAACACTTTGGTCTGCACAACATAATATAAGATGTGAGCAAATGACAAACAAACAAAAATTACTTTTCACAAATAAAAAAAGAGACAAGATATGAGGACAGAATTTATTTACCCATAACCCAACACAAAGAGCTGCAAAACATTGGTAGATAATATAATACATGGAAGCTTTTATAACACATGAGGTAACTGCCTTCTCTCTTGTATTAGGTCAGAATCCTTGTTCAATGTGGCGACCTTCATTCTCAAACACCGCCTGCAGACGATAGATGACAGAATGGACAGCATTAAATAAAATATCTGATGAAATTGATGAAACGTGCCGTCTGATAGAAGCCTTCAACATGGCCAATGTGGTAGGCCGGCATCGATAAACACGCGACTTAATGTACCCCCATATCCAAAAATCGCAAGGCGTCAAGTCTGGTGATCTTGAAGGCCACTGGTGTATAAAGTGGCGACTTATCACACGATCTTCACCGTACGTATCCTTCAGCAATTGTTTGGCACCGCGGGAGATATGAGGAGGTCCTCCATCTTGCATGAATGTTATTTCGCTCAGTGCTTGTCTGTCCTGCAATATGGGGATAACCTTTTCTCTCAAAAGTTGAACATAACGTTCACCAGTTACAGAAACGGTTTTAAATGTTCTTCCATTTATTTCTTCAAAGAAAAATGGCCCAATAATAAAAGAAGAAGTGAACCCACACCAAACTATAACTCTGGGCTGATGAAGTGGCATTTCTGTAAAAATCCTAGGGTTTTCTGATGCCCAAATGCGGCTGTTTTGAGTGTTAACTTCTCCGTTCAGAGAAAATTGAGCTTCATCTGTCCACAGAACATTCAACAGCCAGTTTTCATCAATATCAATTTGCCGGAAAACCCATGAAGCGAATTCTTGACGCTTCTCAAAATCGCCGACTTTTAGCTCGTGAAGTCTATGAATTTTTTTACGGGTATTTTTTAAGACAAATTCTTAGTGCTCTCCAAACTGTTCCATACCAAATCCCCGTTTGTTGAGCACTTACTTCTCCATACGTGGATAACGTTTCAATAGCTTCAACATTCTGCGAAACCGTAGCAACCCCTGACTTGCATGTCGATGGTCTTCCACTCCGAGATTTTGCTTCCAGAGATCCAGTCTTCTCCAAAGTTTTTATCATTCGCCTTAGAGAGTAGCAACTCATGGGTCCTTTACCGCTTCGAATACCTTTAAAGGTACGAAACGCTTGTAAAGCTTCAGTGGCAGATTCTGAATTGCAATAAAAAAATTTCACCAAGAGTGATTTATGCTGTAGTGATGGTAAAATAAATTGTTGTGCATGTAAATAGATGAAGATTATTTGCATTTTTCAAAACCTCATTATGTGAAAATATATGTGTATATAAATTGGATATTTGTTGTTGGCCGAACCAATAACCATACACACCTCATCTCGTTAACGGAATAATGTTCTTTGTCTGGTCTGCCTTTTTTTACTCTCTTTGGAGTAGATTTGCTTTTTGATAGTTTTTATTTATGGAGCTGAACCAGTATGATGGCGGTGGTGGAGGAAGTCAGCAGGCCAACAAGCGGCCGCGTTCTGAGGACGAAGACCTCCTCCCGTCTTCCCATCACCAATTTAAATTCAACAGCACGGCGAACTTGTTCAACTTTGAGTGCCAAACCTTCGAAGCGATCATTGCCGACACCAGCCTGGACTCCCCCGAAAAAATACAGATGGCCACCAAAGGACTGATACTGACTCTCGTCCAAGAGGCAGAACTTCTTCTTAAGGACGCCTTCAAGGGAGCCAGTCTAGGAAGACCCAATCCCACAGCCAACGTCCCGATTCCCTCCACCTCTTTCGCCTCGGTTGTGGCAGAGAAAGACAAGCCGGTAAAGCCTGCACCTCCGAAACCCAAAGCGAAATCCACATTTGTGAATCTGGCTCCTTCCTTCGAATCGCATGTCGTCGTCAGGTCGGCTAACCCCAAAGCAACCCAAGGGAATTTTTGAGGGAAATTCAAAAGATTCATCCTTCCCTAGCGTCATCAAAACACGTGGTGGCGTCCATCAACACCAGCGGCGAGGTGGTTTTCCACCCCAAAACAACCCAAATGGCAAAGTAGCTGGCCACTGGGCTGACCTCCCTGCCAACGGGCCTAAGCTGCCCCGAGTGCCCGGTTATCCTACCAAGATACTGCCTCTTCAGAGTGGACGGGGAGGTGCGGGACGATGAGATATGCGAGAGCTTCCGCTCCAACCACTCCGTGCAGTCACTCCTGGAAAAGCGTGAAATCAGGGTAGTCCATCGATCGAATAATGCGGCACACAGCACTAGTACAGTGTTCATCGAAGTGGACAACCAAGTCGCCGAAATCCTCGGTCAACATGGACGTATTCCTGTGGCGGGTCTAGTGCACAGGTATGAGCGCAGTCATACTTTAAAGCAATGCTTCCGTTGCTGTGGCTTCGGCCACCGCGCTTCTGCCTGTCCAGCTGCCCATCCAATCGGCTATCGCTGCGGCTCTGCAGAGCATGAGGGCATCCGATGCTCGGTCGAGCCAAGCCAAAGCCGCTGCTGCCGCTGCAGAAAAAAAATCTGGAGCTCCCACAACCACTTTGCCACATTATCTACCTGTCCCTTTGTAAAAGAGAGAATAGCCCGAACAAGTAACAATGTCTAGGCCATTGCGTGTCCTGCAGGTGAACGCTAAAAAATCACCAACTGTCATTCTTGAAATTGCAAATTTGGCAAATTCGACACAGGCCGACATCGTGCTCCTGCAAGAACTCTCAACTAACTTCTTCTGGCCCACACGTGGGTTTCAGGCTTTTTTTTTTGTCCCAGGCGCCTACATCCCCTCGGGAATTGTGGCATGTAGCAACCTTCATCCCATCCCTCTAACCTCCCCAGACACCGCCATAACCTCCATAGCCATATGTCTAGAGCAGAGCATCATCGTGGTGCACTCGGCCTACTGGCACGGCCTTAGAGTTGCCGATGATTTCATCCCTCTTCTGGAAGATACGATAAGACGGGCGTCTCTTCCAGTGATCCTGGGTATGGACACTAACGCCCACTCTCCTACCTGGGGCATCGGTGCGAGGTTGGACTTCCGGGGTGCTAATCTTGAAGAGTTCGCCAGCTTCAATGATCTTCATTTCTTGGGACCTCCTGTGGACTCGACCTGGTCAAATGGGCCTTTATCTTCTTCTATAGATGTAACTCTGGCATCCAGCTCACTGGCTATCCATGTCACTAGAGGTTTATTAGATGAGATGGCCTTCACTGACCATATACCTATCTGGACTACATTCCTAGACATGGTCAATAACGAGACAAAATCCTCCTGGGTTGAATCCTCATGTAAAGAACAGACCTTTAAATCCTTCATCAACTCTTCTCTCCACCAGGTAACTACCCTATTACAACAACAACAACAAAAACCTTCATTAAGACACTATTGTCTTACAAGGGGATTCCCCTAAGAGGTTATATATGTACATGAGTGAGGAGGAAAAGCAATTTAGAGGGGAGGTGGAGCAATCAGCCGTTGTCTGGGGAGTTCAGCACTTCTTCCCTCATTTTGTCAATCGCCTTGAAAAATTTTAAATATTTATAAACAAATGTTTTATCCAGCTGGAGAGTAATAAAAATTGTATATACATGTTGTTCATTATAGTGAGTTAGCCCCGAAATTTCGCGAATTTCCAGTCTCTTTTCCTGTAGGAATGGGCAATGGAATAGATAATGAACCAAATTTTTTGGATGCCAGCATTGCAGAAGTAGAAATTTAAAGGGTCGCTGTTCCAAAATCCCGTGATATCCTCGGGGGAAAATAGCCATAGCATCCTTTGACGGGCTATTTTCAAAGAGAGGTTTGATAGTAAGTAGTCCTCCGTCATAAAGGAGCTACTTAGAGATTGATAGTGAATACAATGAGTTGAGTTTTGTATCTTAGCTCGGTCAAATTGGAGTAGCTGGTCCACTGTGGTTTGAACTATTCTAGGCATTTCTCCTCGCAAAACCATATAATCTTCACAGTTCTTAAGAAAAGAAAAACCCCAAGAGTCAATGATGTTATTCAGGTTATAAATAAAGTTGTTTCCCGCTTTTCCAAAATTGAAACTTCCTAGAGCTGAAACAAGCAAACATAAGGTAATCTTGTCCTGTCCATTTTTAAAATCCGTATCTAGAACTTTATAATCAATTTCGTAATGTTTAATTCAAGGGACATCCTTTCGGTTTCTGTTCGTAAGATATAGCCCGGAGTGTAAATTTGCGAAGGTCAAGAAATCGCCGTAAGAAAAATATCCTGGATCTGGTTTACAACTCCTATCTGATTCGTCGCCCACAGTGGGGCCGAGTATAATAACGTGGATAAAACTATGGAGTCAAGTAATTTCATCACTGCTCCGAACGATATGGTTCTTGACTTAGATAGTATTCTCCATACTGCGTTTGTAGCAATCAATGCTTTGCTTTTAAAGTGCTGCGCCACGTAAGCAGTTGGATTCTTGATTGTTAAGGGGTAGCCAAGATACGTATATTTTGAGGTAACTGTCAAAGGTTGTTGGCCCCAAAACCAAACGTCAGATCTAGCCAAGCGGCCTCCATTTCGAAACGCTACGATTTTAGACTGGAATTGGTTCAGAGTTAAACTATTTTCCTCAAAATATTTTTTATTAAATTAATCTTTATTTGGATATTTATCTTGGATTCACCACGGAAGACTATATCATCCGCGAACAGGAGCAGGTGTATAGTTCCATGGCCCGGTAAGTATATACCTGGCAGGTCAGAATCATCCAGCGTAGCAACCAGATCGTTATTGAAAATAATAAATAAATACGGTGAAAGAGGTTCACCCTGAAGAACACCTGATTGTATTTTGATGAATTCTGTAAAAGAGCCGTTCCATCTGACCGCTGCCATCATTTGAGCATAGTAGTTCTGTATAAGTTTGTTAAAACGCCCACTTAAACCAACAAGCGCAAGCTTTCTCCATAATAGTAGATGTGGAACTGTATCAAACGCTTTTTAAGATCAACAAAGAATGTGTAAAGTTTCCTCTTTTTGCGGTTTAATGTGATTTGAATTAGTGACGTAAGCGTGAAGATATGGTCTTTGCACGAGTAGCCCTTTCTGAATCATGCCTGGTTTTCCGCTATGAGTTTTCTATTTTCAATCCAATTACTTAGTCTATTTTTTAATATGGATGTAAAATGTTTTGACAAGTTGCTTATAAGGGTAATGCCCCTATAATTTGATGGTGTAACTACCTTATTAAACGAGGCCTCTAGCCCAGAAGATATTGACAGGGTGGTCCTCCTTCTGACTTCCATCCTGCAATCAGCTTGTGACTCTTCCATGGGGAGACGCTCCAATACTACAAGACCGTCAAAGCCGTGGTGGACCCCCGAACTGAGTCGGATCAGAAGGTTGGTTATCTCCCTCCGCCGTTACAGTCAGAAAGTCCGGTGTTCTATTAGGAATTTCTTCCGCGGTTTATACCGAGCGTGCCATAATCGACTGAAGGCGGCTATACGGAAAGCTAAAAGTAAATCCTGGTTTAATCTCTGCGAGGAGGTGTCATCCGCATACTGGAGTGACATACATCGATTTATCGCCCGGGGCCGCGGCTCCCCCCGAGGTCCGCCACTTCTCAAACATGATAACGGCTCTCTTTACAATCCTCATGAGACTTGCCAGACCCTGTTAAATCACTTTTTCCTACATGACACCAGACCTCACCCGCAAAGGAATGCAATTTCTGCTCACTCAGACGAACCTGAATTCAAACCCTGGGAAGTTTTGCGAGCCATTCATCGCTGTGGAAAAAGGAAAGCCCCGGGCCCCGACGGTCTTGGTTCAAAATACCTAGACCTGGGCGGCCCTTCCTTGCAATTCCTGCTGGCCGAATTGTTCACCAAATGCCTTCGTATGGGCCACTTCCCCCGTCAATGGAAAGAAGGCCGCCTCATACTTCTGCCTAAATCCTCCAATTCAGCCACCAGTCAGCTGGAGAAATACAGACCTATTACTTTATTGAACACTATGGCCAAAGTATTTGAGAGATGTATCCTGGCCCGACTTCAGAGGCTCGCGGATCGTCATGGATGGTTCTTTGAAGATCAATACAAAACCGTATTGGGTACCGTAAATGGTCGTTCAGCGGAAGATGCACTGGCGAGTATCACTCAATTAATTGAAGAAAGACAAGCTCACTGGAGGAAAACTCTTGTCATCAGCTCGGACATCAGTAAGGCCTTCGACACTGTTTGGAGGCAGGCAATCATACAAAATCTTGAACGTCTAAATTGTTCAGAGTCTATTACCTGTTTAGTAAAAAGCTTTTTGGAAGACCGGACGGTTTCTTACTCAGCTTGGACAGCAACAGAATGTACGTCCTCCCAACTCGGCACTCCCCAGGGTTCAGCGCTAAGTCCTTTCCTGTGGAACATAGTTGCTCGGACCATCTTCACCCTTCCCTCCATCATAGATAGCCGATTAATAGCTTACGCGGACGACTTCACCCTTATGACTCAGGTTCGTAGTCGCCTGCCGGTCTCTGCCACTAACACCTTCTTGGAGAGGTTGACATCTTGGTGCACGATAAATGGTCTTAATATAAACCCCATTAAGACTCAAGCTTACCTGTTCCAATGGCGTAATGTCCACCCCAACTCCGAGACAGGGCTTAGAGTCCTTGGTCAACCTTTAAACATCAAGAAGACCGTCACAATCTTAGGAGTGGAGTTTTACCAGACCCGCGGATTTGTCGCCCACCTACGCAAGATCACACATAGATGCAGATCAATAATCCCACGACTCACCCACACCATACAGGGTAAATTTGGAATCTTCTTTTCAGCTGGACGGAGCGTCAGCATGGGGAGGTCGTGCTCTCTCCAGCGAAGGCATTAGGCAACTTAGGAGCCTTCACTGGAATTTTGCGAAACGTGTACTGAGAGGAGGTCCTTACACACCTACAGTCTCAGCCATGTCCATCACCGGCAGCCCTCCTTTCGATATTATTGTTAGGTCTCGTACGGCGTTCCTGAAGGAAATCAATGAAGGAAATTTTGAATCTAGACCAGGCCCTGCTTCTTTGCCATACCCTCCAGATAGACGTCAATTGTCTTTCAGTCTAAACATCGAGGAGATAACAACACCTATAATATTCACAGACGGATCAAAAAATGAGGCTGGGGTGGGCGCTGCAATTGTTCCCTCATCAGAAGATCAGCAGCCCGTTCTCTTACGGCTCCATCCAGACTGCACAGCCTTCCAGGCTGAACTTCTGGCAATCCGCTGGGCGGTCCGTCTGGTGAAGGAAGGTTATTCAAGAAATACGATCACTATCGCGTCGGACTGCAGATCAGCTCTGTCAGCCATATGTACGTCAGGTCCAGTTCGATCGACATTATTAGCTAAGATTATTCTCGCACTGAACACCAACCAAAACGTAAATCTGTGTTGGGTGCCGGGACACTGCGGCATCGACGGAAAGGAAAGAGCAAACAGAGCTGCTAAGAACGCGGCCGTTTTGATCTTAGAGCCATCATTTTCCATTCTGCCTAGAAGCCTGGCCCGTAACCACTCACGCGCGGCAGCCCTAGACGCATGGACGGAGGTTTATTGCCAGGACCACTACAACAGACACCTGAGGAGAATAGCCCATACTCCAGACCGGCTGCTCCAATTCCTCCCTAAGGTCTGTCCTGGAGAAGTCACCACCACCTTACTTACAGGACATGGCCATGTTCGGGCAGACTTGGTTCTCTGGCGTCCTGGGGAAGACCCATCTTGCCCACATTGTATGGAGGAACAACAGACTGTGGACCACCTTCTATTCAAATGCCCTGCTTTCATGAAACACAGAATGAAGACAGATCTGCTGCTTGGGAAGACCTCCTTCGACCCAGTCTCGTTGGCTGGACTCCCGGGTTCTCTGCAGGCATGGAACTTCCTGACCAGCTGGTTCGGCTCTGCAATTGGCTCTATGTAAATATAATCTAGAGTAACTGGTTTCTACTAGTTATCTTGACAGCCCGGGCAGTTGGCGTTTCTTGCGCTCCAGGGGCCTGGGTTATCCTTATTTCTCTCTCTATACTCTTGAAAGACGGGGCAATTTAGCATCAGATGAATAGAAATTTGTTCCTCACATCCACAGAAGCATCTTGAATCCTGCACTGCTTTGATGAATTTTAAAAAGCTTCTTAAATTTCCGTGATTTGTAATAAATTGAGAGTTGTGGAAATTTGCCCGAAAATAATTCGGAATATTAGCGGGAAAGAAACTTTGAAATGTTTGGTTAGTATTTTTCTTCAATAGTGTAATTTTATATTTAATCAAATTTTCAATTATATCTGGAATATCCAAGTCGTATCGCTGTTGATCCTCGATCGATAAATATTTTATTCAAGCACGTTGTCGTTGATTTTTATTTGACAAATCCATGTTGTCTGGAGCTCAAAAGATTATTACTTTCATAAAATTCATAAATTCGATTTTTCAAAATGTTTTCGAAAATTTTTGAAAGATTTGAAATCAATGAGATAGGTCGATAACTTTTTGTTGATTCTAAATTAGATTTATGTGGTTTAGGAATTATCTTTAGAGCTGCTATTTTCCATTTCTCCGGATAATACCCCTTTTTGAATACATTTATTAAATAGTTTGCATAACATATGCTTAATTTTTGGGTAAGCACATTTGATCATATTGTGGCGAAGAAATATTTTATTATTTAATTTAATATAATTCAATGAAAATACTCAACAGATTATAAAAAAAAATATTACTCTGTATTTGTGAAATCATCTTTAAAATATTTCTTTGCTTGCTTGCTTAAGATTCCCTAGCTGTAGATAGTTTTGCTGACGTGTTAATAATTGTCGACTCGTCCTTGTGACGTCATCAATAAATTATTTTATATCTTAGGATATTTCAAGGCTTGATTTCTACGCTACAATATTGTTACTTATGTTGTCTAAACCTGGAGCTTTTTAAACATCAGAATTAGAAATGATATTCATTATTTCTTCTACTTCGATAATAATTATGCTTGGATTATTCATTCATGGCTTAAAATTTCTAATTATTTGTTGTTGAAAATTGTCCAAATTAGGATCGTCTTCAGGAATTAAATCGTCCATTAATATGGTCATTGTTTGCTCTTTTAGATATTCTGGTGAATTGTCAATTATGGGAATTCCATTCTTTACATTTGAGGATCTTAATTTATTGAAGAACTTATAAGCATTACCAAATGGATTATCTATGTAATTTTCTTCAATAACGTTTCGCCAGTTAGTTCTTTTAGCTTTTCTTATTGCATTAGTGTATTTGTTTCTTGCCAACTTAAATGTATTGTAACTGATTGTTTTATGACGATAATACTAGTTTCTAATATAATGAAAATGATTTTTTATTATTTCCTGTTCATTAGTCCACCAGTCAATTCTGGAAACATGTTTATTAATAGGGGATTTAACCTTCGAAGATTTATATGCTGCTTCTCTCAATAAATTCATGAGTGCGTTCACTATCCCATCAATGTCTTCCTCATCTTTCACTCTGCTTATATCAATTCCCAGTTTTTTGTATCTTGTAATGATATGTTATTAGAAAAATTTGCCCAATTCGCATTTTTTTCAAAGTGGAAATTTGATTATTGAATAAATGACCATTCTTTAACCTGGTATCAAATTTAACAGCAACATGGTCGGAAATATTAGTCAAATCAGAGGTATGCCAGTTGTTTATTAAACTTAGTGAGTGTTTATTCGAGATTGTGAGATCAATTATACTTACTCTCCGCGGCAGGTGGGTGTTTTTTCAGGTTATGTATAAAGAGGTTACATTCGTCTATAATAGGTTGTAATCTATATCCATTAGAGTTTATAACAAACCATATAGTATGTCTTGAATTAAAATCACCGCGCAAAGGATTACAGGTTGATTTATATACGTTTTGAGCAGATCTCTAATGAATGTTTGATGAACAGGGTTAAATGTATTCGGATGAATGTAGAAATTAGAAATAATTAATTTTGCTTTAACTGTAGAAATAGATATTGTTGTACAAAAGAATTTGTGAATTTTTCCTCTTTGCTGAACTTTATATTTTTATTTAAAATTATAGTTGCCGTATATTTTTCCCCAGTTTTATTCGAACATATAATTTGAGAGTCCATATCATAAATAACATTTTCATGTAAAACATATGGTTCTTGAATCAAAAGAATGTAAGGTGAAGGATATTCACATATCAAACAAAATGTTAACGCGGGATTCGATCCCGGTTCATGACTGTCTGGAAACGAGGGTGTTACCCACTCGTCCTTGTCAGGTGGGTCATCTCTAGTGTTGGCCTGTAGTTTACTTATCGCAGTAAAACTTTTTCTTACATTTTGTTGAATACATCTCACATTTTCAATCATATAGGATATTAATCTATTTAAGATTAAGCTTTAAATTGTATTTGCTACATCATTTCCCTCGTATATTTGAGAATATTGTGTCCTTTGGATAATTTTGTCTATTTGTGATTTGTAAATCGGGCATTCACTTGAATTTGATTTATGGTTTGTAGAAAAGTTTTTAAATTTAGGGTGCTTAGAGAAATTGTGACAATTTGGCGCTTCAGTACAGTTGTGGCTACCGCATATTTTACATATTTTAATGTTTTGGCAGTTTTATGGTTCGTATTAAATTCGAAACAATTTTGGCATTGTCTTACAAATATTCTGTCTTGTGTAGAACATCGCTCAAAATCGGTGTATATCTCATTACCCATTTTTCTTAAAATTTGGTAAACTTTAGGAGTTACTTTTAATACTATATTGTGATATGCAGAGTTAAATCCCATTCGCGGTACGAGACAAGCGATGCCAAACACGTCCGCACAGTTGGCTTCAGGAGCCATATATCGATTATGTTTATTTTAATTCATTTGAAAAATTCAACTATCCCTGATCATTTATTTCACTCTGGGATGCCGTCACTACAGGATAAAGTACTCTTGGTGAAATTTTATTATTGCAATTCAGAATCTTCCACTGAATCTTTACGAGCGTTTCGTAACTTTAAAGGTATTCGAAGAGGTAAAGGACCCATGAGTTGCTACTCTCTAAGGAGAATGATAAAAAATTTTGAGAAGACTGGATCTCTGGAAGCAAAACCTCGGAGTGGAAGACCATCGACACGCAAGTCAGTGGCTGTTACGGTTTCGCAGAATGTTGAAGCTATTGAAACGTTATCCACGTATGGAGAAGTAAGTGCTCGACAAGTTTCTCGACAAACGGGGATTTCGTATGGAACAGTTTGGAGAGCTCTAAGAATTTTTCTTAAAAAATACCCGTACAAAATTCAAAGATTTCACGAACTAAAAGTCGGCGATTTTGAGAAGCGTCAAGAATTTGCTGCATGGGTTTTCCGGCAAATTGATATTGATGAAAACTGACTGTCGAATGTTCTGTGGACAGATGAAGCTCACTTTTCTCTAAATGGAGAAGTCAACACTCAAAACAGCCGCATTTGGGCAACAGAAAACCCTAGGATTTTTACAGAAATGCCACTTCATCAACCCAGAGTTAGAGTTTGGTGTGGGTTCACTTCTTCTTTTATTATTGGGCCATTTTTCTTTGAAGAAATAAATGGAAGAACTTTTAAAACCGTTTCTGTAACTGGTGAACGTTATGTTCAACTTTTGAGAGAAAAGGTTATCCCCATATTGCAGGACAGACAAGCACTGAGCGAAATAACATTCATGCAAGATGGAGGACCTCCTCATATCTCCCGCGGTGCCAAACAATTGCTGAAGGATACGTTCGGTGAAGATCGTGTGATAAGTCGCCACTTTATACACCAGTGGCCTTCAAGATCACCAGACTTGACGCCTTGCGATTTTTGGCTATGGGGGTACATTAAGTCGCGTGTTTATCGATGCCGGCCTACCACATTGGCCATGTTGAAGGCTTCTATCAGACGGCACGTTTCATCAATTTCAACAGATATTTTATTTAATGCTGTCCAATCTGTCATCTATCGTCTGCAGGCGGTGTTTGAGAATGAAGGGCGCCACATTGAGCAAGGATTGTGATCTAATACAAGAGACAAGGCCTCCAAGAGACAAGTTACCTCATGTGTTATTTAAGCTGCCATGTATTATATTATCTACCAATAATTTGAAACTCTTTGTGTTGGGTTATGGGTAAATAAATTCTGTCCTCATATCTTGTCTCTTTTTTATTTGTGAACAGTAATTTTTGTTTGTTTGTCATTTGCTCACATCTTATATTATGTCGTGCAGACCAAAGTGTTATAACTTCTCGAATAACACTGTACACACAATTTTACCCCTTATGTTTAATTTATCGCTTTTCGCTCATTAAAAGAAATAGCATAAGGAATATTCTCTGTAACCCCCCACCTTTAGAAATTTTGGGCAAAAATAAATAATACTGAATGATTTTACTACCACGTTTTTCAACGCAAAAGGTTGATTTAAAAATTATATTTATTTGAGGGGATACATTTTAAAAAATCGTGTACAGTATAATAAACAATGATAACATTTTACAAGCCCATAGAATATTTGGAATAAAGTACGACAAATGTATTTTGTCACTCCCATCTATATTTCATTTGTTGGATCATGACAAATTTCCAGTTAAATAGTCGAGTGTCGTAAATTATTCAAGAAATTACACATTCCTTATAGCAAGAAATCCTATTAGTAGTACCATCATAATTTTTGGTACTATATTAACATTTCAAAAAATCGTGTATTGAATTCAGCTATGTTTTTCAAACATTCAATATATTTGACAAAACTCTATCAAAAATATAAATATTTTTTGCTACATGTTTTAATTTGCATATACCTATTTTACATATCTCAGATTGTATTTAAAAATCGTTAACCATTTCTTCTAACTTTTGGCGAAATGGTGCTTTATTAATTAACGATTTGATATTATTAGGATTCTTTCCTGGTATACAAAAAGGAAAAATACGTGTCGATCAGTTATATTTTTCAATTAATCAAACAATTTGGCCGCTGAATTTCTGATTCTGGTACAGCGCCATCTAGGGAATGAAATTGTAACTAAAATCAATTTCGAAATTTTCAATATTTGCCATAAAAAATCCCATTGCATTCTGAACACAATGGTGTTTACCGCATTGCTCTAGCGCAAATATTCGCGGAGTTATTAATTTTTAAAGTTGTGCGGGACTTTTGGATCACCCTGTATATCACTAAACATCATTTGGGAGATATATTCTTTTGGTATTTTATCATTAATTACATATGTAAATATGTAACCAAGTTATTTATCAAGGAGGGAAGTAACAATTTGCTATAATTATAATAAATAATTATCTTCTTTATCATTTTGATATCTAATTCATACGAATCTTTAAAAAAACACTTTTGATACAAAATCAATCTCTTTAAAATTATATAAACGTATTTACATTATCATAAAGATAGAGGCTGCCTGGCCGGCATTCATAGTTCTATGAAAAATCGACACTTCGGCCAGTTAGAGTATTTAATTTTCTCAATGTTTCAACAAAGGATTTTTGTGAATAAAAACCTCTAACTGGCGGAAGTGTCTATTTTTCATAGTAGTATTCACATTAATTTATTGAAACTATAACTATTTTAATTATTTTACTGTTCTATATAATTTTAGAATGATAAGAATATAAATATAAGCAAGAAAATTATAATTAAAATAATGTCTTTTTCCCCAGGTATATATGCAATTTAATATTTCAAATATTTATATCCGTATATTTTATCAACAGAAATATTTTTTAAAATCCTTTAAAATATTGTACACATTTGATATTTTATGTGAAAAAAAGAAAGGTTACTGGTAATAAATATTACACTGATATGGAAGACATTATATAGAAATTTATCACAATGTCATCAAAACTTATAAATCAGACTTAAGATTTTTATTGCCTTTATTTATTACTCTGTGCGATATCACAGAATATTTAAAAACGAAATCACAAATCTTCACACGTAACTTCTACTATTCTTTTTTTATCCTTTTTTTTTAACCAGATATATATTTCTTATTCTAATGGCTTTTCTTTTTTAAAAATAATTCTCCACACAGGAACTTATATGCAAATATTCCTTATATATATATATGTAATGTTTGTCTTTTTATATATTCAACATGTTTACAGAATAGGTATAACTAGTATTTTTTTAATAAAAGGCATATTTTAGATCAAAATATAATTTATTTTACAAATATTTCAGTTGGCTGAACGCCAACCTTTATCAAGGTGTTATAACATTTTAAAGTGTGTCAACAACAAACTCAGCGCCACATAGAGGTTGATAAAGGTTGGCGTTCAGTCAGCTAAAATATTGGTAAAATAGATGACATTTTGATCCAATATATGCCTTTTTATTCAAAGATTTATTTATAGATTGCTCTATTTTCAAAAGTATTTTATATATTTATATAAACTATAGTAAGATTAGAATATTGTATATTTGTGTTATAGTTTATTTCCTTTAGTTATATAGAATTTGGATTGCTGAATCATCATGATTTATGCGTTTATTTTTTAAAAGTTAAATTCAATAATATATTGATTATAAATCATTTTGAATAATATCACATTTACACATAATATCACATTTACTTCTAATTGATTTTGTATTATATTTGACGAAGTATTTTTATTATTTTTATATATATTTTTGACACTACTGTCAACACACCATTTTGAGCGACCAGTAATGACAAATTTTAAAAAAGTCAACAATCTGTATACCATGGTGTTGGGCTATGGCCCTCATCAGTATAAAGTTGACTTCGATTTTATAATTGTCGTGAGGATATCCTTGCAAGCCGGCAATGAGAGAGCAAAATCTGTATAAGACTGGTTGTACACGCTTGCTCGGCGGTACATATAATAAATTTGTAACGATACAGAGAAGATTAGCATGGGCCCAGTGATACCAGTTCGGCGGTACAACTACTACAACAGGAAGGATACAGAGAAGATTAGCATGGCCCCTGTGATACCAGTTCGACGGTACAACTACTACAATAGGAAGGATACGGAGAAGATTAGCATTGTCCCTGTGATACCAGTTCGACGGTACAAATACTACAATAGGAAGGATACGGAGAAGATTAGCATGGTCCCTGTGATACCAGTTCGGCGGTACAACTACTACAATAGGAAGGATACAGAGAAGATTAGCATGGCCCAGTGATACCAGTTCGGCGGTACAACTACTACAATAGTAAGGATACAGAGAAGATTAGCATGGCCCCTGTGATACCAGTTCGGCGGTACAACTACTACAATAGGAAGGATACAGAGAAGATTAGCATGGGCCCAGTAATACCAGTTTGGCGGTATAACTACTACAATAGGAAGGATACAGAGAATATTAACATGGCCCCTGTGATACCAGTTCGGCGGTACAACTACTACAATAGGAAGGATACAGAGAAGATTAGCATGGGCCCAGTGATACCAGTTCGGCGGTACAACTACTACAATAGGAAGGATACAGAGGAGATTAGCATGGCCCCTGTGATACCAGTTCGACGGTACAACTACTACAATAGGAAGGATACAGAGAAGATTAACATGGCCCCTGTGATACCAGTTCGGCGGTACAACTACTACAATAGGAAGGATACAGAGAAGATTAGCATGGCCCCTGTGATACCAGTTCGGTGGTACAACTACTACAATAGGAATGATACAGAGAAGATTAGCATGGCCCCTGTGATACCAGTTCGGCAGTATAACTACTACAATAGGAAGGATACAGAGAAGATTAACATGGCCCCTGTGATACCAGTTCGGCGGTATAACTACTACAATAGGAAGGATACAGAGAAGATTAGCATGGCCCCTGTGATACCAGTTCGGCGGTATATATACTACAATAGGAAGGATACAGAGAAGATTAGCATGGCCCCTGTGATACCAGTTCGGCGGTACAAATACTACAATAGGAAGGATACAGAGAAGATTAGCATGGCCCCTGTGATACCAGTTCGGCGGTACAACTACTACAATAGGAAGGATACAGAGAAGCTTAACATGGGCCCAGTGATACCAGTTAGGCGGTACAATTACTACAATAGGTAGGATACAGAGAAGATTAGCATGGCCTCTGTGATACCAGTTCGGCGGTACAACTACTACAATAGGAAGGATACAGAGAAGCTTAACATGGGCCCAGTGATACCAGTTAGGCGGTACAATTACTACAATAGGTAGGATACAGAGAAGATTAGCATGGCCTCTGTGATACCAGTTCGGCGGTACAATTACTACAATAGGAACGATACAGAGAAGCTTAACATGAGCCCAGTTATACCAGTTCAGCGGTACAACTACTACAATAGGAACGATACAGAGAAGATTAACATGGTCCCTGTGATACCAGTTCGGCGGTACAACTACTACAATAGGAAGGATACAGAGAAGATTAGCATGGCCCCTGTGATACCAGTTCGGCGGTACAACTACTACAATAGGAAGGATACAGAGAAGATTAGCATGGCCCCTGTGATACCAGTTCGGCGGTACAACTACTACAATAGGAAGGATACAGAGAAGATTAGCATGGCCCCTGTGACACCAGTTCGGCGGTACAACCACTACAATAAGAACGATACAGAGAAGATTAGCATGGCCCCTGTAATACCAGTTCGGCGATACAACTACTACAATAGGAAGGATACAGAGAAGATTAGCATGGCCCCTGTAATACCAGTTCGGCGATACAACTACTACAATAGGAAGGATACAGAGAAGATTAGCATGGTCTCTGTGATACCAGTTCGACGGTACAACTACTACAATAGGAAGGATACAGAGAAGATTAGCATGGCCCCTGTGATACCATTTCGGCGGCACAACTACTACAATAGGAAGGATACAGAGAAGATTAGCATGGCCCCTGTGATACCAGTTCGGCGGTATAACTACTACAATAGGAAGGATACAGAGAAGATTAGCATGGCCTCTGTGATACCAGTTCGACGGTACAACTACTACAATAGGAAGGATACAGAGAAGATTAACATGGTCCCGGTGATACCAGTTCGGCAGTATAACTACTACAATAGGAAGGATACAGAGAAGATTAGCATGGGCCCAGTGATACCAGTTCGGCGGTACAACTACTACAATAGGAAGGATACAGAGACGATTAGCATGGCCCCTGTGATACCATTTCGGCGGTACAACTACTACAATAGAAGGATACAGAGAAGATTAGCATGGCCCCTGTAATACCAGTTTGGCGGTACAATTACTACAATAGGAAGGATACAGAGAAGATTAGCATGGCCCCTGTGATACCAGTTCGGCGGTACAATTACTACAATAGGAAGGATACAGAGAAGCTTAACATGGGCCCAGTGATACCAGTTCGGCGGTACAATTACTACAATAGGTAGGATACAGAGAAGATTAGCATGGCCCCTGTGATACCAGTTCGGCGGTACAACTACTACAATAGGAAGGATACAGAGAAGATTAGCATGGCCCCAGCGCAAGGATGGCACACACAAAATCGTGTATAAGACTGGTGTCTTAATAAAGGCTTTGTGTGTACCTTATAATAGAGAAGTATGGCGTCAAGGGAGAATAGGCTCTTAAAGAAGAAATATTAAGATAACATATTCCTAAGGTAATTCCATTTGGTCTATGCTAGGGTTTCACGAATTCTGAACCGACCAAAGAGATGTCAACTACAGAGATGGTCAAAATACGCCAAAGAGAAATACTGTGTTTGCTTCAATACTAATATAATATTTGTGTTCAAATTTTTCCTTCCGCATAAATATTTATATAAATTTCACGGCTAGGTAAAGTGATTTGAGATACAAATAAAGAAATCTGATATCATTGTTAAACCAAAAGCTTAAAAAATCGCCATATATATATATATTGCCTAAAAAACTCTGGAATGTCTCAATCCGATTATCAATGATGAATGGATGTCTTCAAAAATGTTCATTGATATTTTATATATATATATATTACGGTTACCATGACAACGCGGATTATGTAACTTAGATTTATTCTGAAACTTTTTTGTTGAGCCGGTGATATGAATTTTAAAATTATTTTTCTCTATATTTTTTCAATTTGTTTATAGTAAGTAATAGATATATTAAACAGTATTACCAAAACCTTTTTCAACTTATCTGTGAATAATAAATTAGAAAAATAGAAAGAGTTTTTTTAATCTAAAAATTTGTAAAATTTTTGTATAGATAATATTTAATGACAATGTTTTCAGAATATATTTTTTACATTATTATTAAAAACGGAATAAATATTTTAAGGATAAACATGGTGAAATATTTGTTTTTTATATTATTAACATCCCAAGAGAGAGTTTTCAAATAAAACATTTAGTAGAACATAATCCTCTCCAATAAGAATAAAATAAATAAATCTTTTAAAAAACAAGTTTATTTACTTTTCCATTTTAATTACGCTCTTCTCCTCTCTATTTATTTATGTTTTATATATTTTTATATTTGTTTTATACAAATGTGTACATATCATTATATAATCTCGTTCATTCCTATATTAATCTGTATATTTCTTTATTCATTCTTATATATGAATTTTTAAATATTATCCCTAGTACACATAGTACAGGCCATGATAATCATGGTGGGTAGAAGTTGGCGATTGCTTTAACTGTAAGTACACCACTCCGTATCTACACATGTGAAAAACAGTTCGACATTTGCACTTACAAACGTACCAGAGCTCCGTTTAGTTACTTGTATTCGATTGTGGGGTTGGACTTTTTCAAGAATCGGGAGCCAATTGGAGCATTTTTATAATCAGAAAAAAAAAAGCGTCCGTGCGGGATTCGATCCCGGTTCGTAGCGGTCGAAAACCAACGGTTTAAATCATCCTTCCACCGACCCTCTATATAAAAACGATGAAATAAAGTAGTCTCAATATCAATCTCTCTATTTCTCAAAATCATTAAAAATCATATTACAAGAGGAGAAACTGCCGGATATCATTGCTTAGAAGAACCCACGGCGACCAGAATAAAGAAAATTGTCCACGTTGGTATTTTTATCTTCCTATAGATCATATTTTTTATCAGAATCGTTACAATTTTTTTTTTCGAGAAAGATGACACATAGCTGCCTACTTCATCCACATGTTACAAGACATGATAATCATGTTGGGTATAAGATTATTACCGTTTATCCAATTGTTTTCCAAGAGTGTTAGTAATGCCATTTAAATATTCCTTGTCATATCCGGTGTGTTCCTAATTTCATCTCAAAAATAATAAAATTTATAATTTATATTATACAAATTGACGTATGCACGGTGTGGTCATGGATGGGAATGCGTCGGACCTGGAGGCTGTTGTTGGGTTCGGTGCTGCCTGGAGTATAGGAGCTCTATCTATGCTACCTTCCTGCGGTGAATCTGTATAAGACACTGGAGGCTGTTGTTGGGTTCGGTGCTGCCTGGAGTATAGGAGCTCTATCTATGCTACCTTCCTGCGGTGAATCTGTATAAGACACTGGAGGCTGTTGCTGGGTTCGGTGCTGCCTGGAGTATAGGAGCTCTATCTATGCTACCTTCCTGTGGTGAATCTGTATAAGACCCTGGAGGCTGTTGTTGGGTTCGGTGCTGCCTGGAGTATAGGAGCTCTATCTATGCTACCTTCCTGTGGTGAATCTGTATAAGACCCTGGAGGCTGTTGCTGGGTTCGGTGCTGCCTGGAGTATAGGAGCTCTATCTATGCTACCTTCCTGTGGTGAATCTGTATAAGACCCTGGAGGCTGTTGCTGGGTTCGGTGCTGCCTGGAGTATAGGAGCTTCATCTGTGGTTCCTTCCTGCGGTGAATCTGTATAAGACACTGGAGGCTGTTGCTGGGTTCGGTGCTGCCTGGAGTATAGGAGCTCTATCTATGCTACCTTCCTGTGGTGAATCTGTATAAGACCCTGGAGGCTGTTGCTGGGTTCGGTGCTGCCTGGAGTATAGGAGCTCTATCTATGCTACCTTCCTGCGGTGAATCTGTATAAGACACTGGAGGCTGTTGCTGGGTTCGGTGCTGCCTGGAGTATAGGAGCTCTATCTATGCTACCTTCCTGTGGTGAATCTGTATAAGACCCTGGAGGCTGTTGCTGGGTTCGGTGCTGCCTGGAGTATAGGAGCTCTATCTATGCTACCTTCCTGTGGTGAATCTGTATAAGACCCTGGAGGCTGTTGTTGGGTTCGGTGCTGCCTGGAGTATAGGAGCTCTATCTATGCTACCTTCCTGTGGTGAATCTGTATAAGACCCTGGAGGCTGTTGCTGGGTTCGGTGCTGCCTGGAGTATAGGAGCTCTATCTATGCTACCTTCCTGTGGTGAATCTGTATAAGACCCTGGAGGCTGTTGCTGGGTTCGGTGCTGCCTGGAGTATAGGAGCTCTATCTATGCTACCTTCCTGTGGTGAATCTGTATAAGACCCTGGAGGCTGTTGTTGGGTTCGGTGCTGCCTGGAGTATAGGAGCTCTATCTATGCTACCTTCCTGTGGTGAATCTGTATAAGACCCTGGAGGCTGTTGTTGGGTTCGGTGCTGCCTGGAGTATAGGAGCTCTATCTATGCTACCTTCCTGTGGTGAATCTGTATAAGACCCTGGAGGCTGTTGTTGGGTTCGGTGCTGCCTGGAGTATAGGAGCTCTATCTATGCTACCTTCCTGTGGTGAATCTGTATAAGACCCTGGAGGCTGTTGTTGGGTTCGGTGCTGCCTGGAGTATAGGAGCTCTATCTATGCTACCTTCCTGTGGTGAATCTGTATAAGACCCTGGAGGCTGTTGCTGGGTTCGGTGCTGCCTGGAGTATAGGAGCTCTATCTATGCTACCTTCCTGTGGTGAATCTGTATAAGACCCTGGAGGCTGTTGTTGGGTTCGGTGCTGCCTGGAGTATAGGAGCTCTATCTATGCTACCTTCCTGTGGTGAATCTGTATAAGACCCTGGAGGCTGTTGCTGGGTTCGGTGCTGCCTGGAGTATAGGAGCTCTATCTATGCTACCTTCCTGTGGTGAATCTGTATAAGACCCTGGAGGCTGTTGCTGGGTTCGGTGCTGCCTGGAGTATAGGAGCTCTATCTATGCTACCTTCCTGTGGTGAATCTGTATAAGACCCTGGAGGCTGTTGCTGGGTTCGGTGCTGCCTGGAGTATAGGAGCTCTATCTATGCTACCTTCCTGTGGTGAATCTGTATAAGACCCTGGAGGCTGTTGCTGGGTTCGGTGCTGCCTGGAGTATAGGAGCTCTATCTATGCTTTCTTTCTGCGGTGAATCTGACCGGTGGTCTTAATAAAGCTGTATGTGCGCGTTATATAAAATATTTAAAGTAAAATCTCGATATATAATGATAGAAAGCTTCATATACTCCAGGAACACAATTAATTAGCAGTTCCTAATATTTTACAAATAAACGTTGCTGATGGCAGAGTGCCCTCTATCGGAATAAATATCAACTATACGTTTTATTTATTAATATTCTTCCACAATATATTTGATAAATAAATAAACCTCCTTTAATTTACAAAAGGATCCAACTAGTTTTTAAATTAGGAATTGGTCAAATTCCGGGGGGGTAAAACTGTGACGTTTAGTTGATATTTTATCCACTAGATGGCACTCTGTTATTGGCAATATTTATTCACATATTGGGGAGATAATCTTCCATCATCTTGCCGCCCTAATCTTCTTACCTACTCTTATCTCTCTTTTACGCTTCTGGCATCCCAGAATTCTTATCATCGCCCGTTATTCTTTCGTATCACCTATATCCTACCAATCTTGCTGTTGACGTTGAAATACATAGGCCTTGAAAAACTTCAGTAAGGATGAGGATAGGTGATATTTTTTAGGCCTGTCCACAGAATTGGACTTGATATATTTCTATAAAAATAGACACTTCGGCCAGTGTCTTTACAATGCTTTACGATGGACCTGATATAGTATTCATTTTTGCAGGATTGCGAATTTTGACAAATTACAAAATACAAAAATCATATAACGTCGCAACTCTTTTTTATTCACCTGATCAAAGGAAGCTTTCGGACAAGCCCTTCTTCAACTAATTAGAACGTATCTAGATATAGTATGTATGTGGTTGTTATGTAAAATTAATAAAATTTAGTATTAGGTTTTTTTTAGAGTTTTCATTTCATATATTACCCGAGGAACACACTTATGTTCGAAGTATTATCATTTTAAGAACATTAGGGGGAAGGAGGAGATAGTTTTAAAAATAAGTATTCATCATTTTTTGAGCAAGAACTCTGTAAGATTATCAAATTCAGTTAGAAATTATTTATGTAATTAGTTCCTAATTAATAATCTCCGTTAATATATAACTACACTGATGGACAAAACTTAAGGAATTTGTATTTTCAAGCATGTATATACAGTTAAACCTGCCTATAGCATCCCCTCTAAATAGCGCCTCCCTCTCTATAGCACCCTATTTTGGTGAGTCCCAAGAGGGGGCACTATAGACAGGTTTAACTGTATCTGGATTCAGACAATAACTCTGAAAGATATTACAGTGACCTTTATTTTAAACAGACAAGATAACCAAGTATGAACAAAATTGATTTTCTTTTCTTCAGAAAAATGTGCCTGAGAGACCTCTGTTAGGGTATTTGCATTCGATAGTAAGGTTGGACCTTTACAAAGAAAAAAAAAGCGGGATTCGATTCCGGGTCGTAGCGATCGAAAACCAACGGTTTAGACCACCCTTCTATCGACCTCCCAAAACACAATAGTAAAGTGGTATGATAGATTAAACTGGCGAAACCTCTGAGGGTTCACCACTGATGAGTCAAGCCTTTCCAATTTCGTTTCAATCATCACAGTAGGGAACAGAGTAAGAAATTATTTCTATTGTGTAAAGAAAATTTAACGATAAACCTATTCCAATTGTAGATTACAAATTTCACGTTAATGTCACATTAAAAATATATATATTAGGTACAAATAGAGTGGTGTACCTAACCAAAATTGCTACATCAATGTTCGCAGAAATAAAGCTCATTTTTAAAACATTAAGTAACACTATAAAAAAGGTAAGAGAACAACGTCTTGGATACCTTCCACATGTGGTGCTCCATAAAAATCACAGAAGCTATTTTATCCAAGACATTAATTCCCAAGAACACAATCCATTTGAAAAAATTGCCATAATTTCCGGTTTCTTTTCTTGGAATTTCTCAGTGATGGGTTTTATGGTTTGAGCATTTCTTTTTCTCACGCCATTTGTTTTATAAAGTTCTCTGCTCTTTTTTATCTTACAATATACTTGTTCTCTTATATGTGTATGCAATTTTATATATGTATATATATATATGTAGTAACAAAAAGATAAAAAGATTTAATTTTATGAAATCGAGAGTAATCCTTAATTATTATTTTTAAAGATCATTTATTGGTTGGAAGTTGGTTTGGAAACATATATAGCTACATCAACCTGGGGAGAATGACAGCTAATCACTGAAAGGTCGGGAATTAAATACATTGTTGCTTTATGTAGCTATATTTTTTACAAACCTTAATTAATATTATTTCATGATTCGCGAGCATTTTGAATTTGAGAAAATGATTTTTAAAAAGATTCAATTTTTATACGACACCATTGTTGTAATCACATCAGCGTCAATCAGTATTCTCTTCATTACCTTTTTAACACGTAGCTGAAAAAGGGCTTAACTGAAAGCTTCTTTAACCAAGGATATAAAAAGAGTTACGGCGTCTTATGCTTCTTTATTTATTTAATTCTATATACTATTTTAAAAAAATATGATTTAATAATACCATTTCATAAATAGGATCTTGATTTTTCATATTGTACGACCAACATAACTGAAGTATGATTGTTTACTTTGGAGCCAATGAGAGATAAAAATAAATAATTGGCGGGAAACAGACGTCTACAGGTGTTAAATGGCAATATGACAATTCTTGGACCTGGAGAACAATAAGAGCTCTATGTTACAAATAAAAACATTAAGACGCGATTGTTTCTTTCACACATAAATCAAACTTTTACTGTCCTTACTGTGATGAAAAAATATTAGGAGAGCTTGGCTCATCAGTTGTTAAACCTCCCTGCGGTTTCGTCAATTTAATCTATCAGACCGCTTCTTTAGAGCTCTTATACTGTATTGGATTATTCTGATTATATATTCTACAATGTTGTTTAGGGAAAGTGGAATTCCTTTTTGACCAGATAGCCGGATTTTCTGGTTAGACACGGTGTGATTGTTTACCGAGATAGCTGCCATTTTTGGAATATGTTTAAATGAAGGCTGGATAATACAGTAGGATGGACAACGATTAGGTTGGAAGTTGGCATTTTGTTTGATTCTTTCAGATATTAAATATCTTTGTCGAAGATACATATATACATACGTATAACTTTATAAAGACCCTCGGTCTTATACAGATTCACCGCAGGAAGGGAGAATAAATAGAGATCCTATACTCCAGACAGCACAGAACCCAACAACAGCCTCCAATTCCGAAGCATGTCCAGTAGCCGTACATACGTCAAGGTTAACGTATCACTGAAAAGATGAGTGTGGAATCAGCCTCGTTCTAGTCTTCGCTTTCCTCATCCAAATGGACTACGACATTCATATTTTTCGAATATATAAAAATATGATTTCCTCCTTAATAAAAATACATCACAGAGGTAAAGAAGTAATATATTGTAGCGAAGTATTTTTTATTTGATTAACAGAGTATCAATTTTTATGTTTATATTTTGCTACTCTGTAAACTTCCCACCACATTGCTTATCTTTTGTTTATCATTCATAGTTTGTTTTTGCCTTAAAATAAATTGCTGTCTTATCCTGAAGTTTGTCTTCCCTAATTTTCCACGTGGCAATATATATACAGAGTTATTTCATTTATCCTCCATAATTCCCTAAGACACTCAAATATTCTAAATGACTGAAAGGTTTATGGAAGAGATTTGGAAACTTTGACATAATTGAAGATTGCTCTTGAAAATAGAGTTCACACAATATTGCACAATCCTTTTAATTAGTTCTAATCTTCATTAAGTCTCCCAAACAATGCTCTCTGCTAATTAACTTAACCTCTATGAACCATTATCTGCCCAAGCTCTACTAACCCAATTCACGAGCAATTATAATTAAATAAAGGAATTTAAACCATTGTGCCTATTGCTTTGTGAACTCTCGAAAAATTGATTTTTGCCAAACTTTTCATTGTAACGAAATAAACAAAACGCACAGTCTTCTTAATATTTCTCTCTCTCTCTCTCTTTCTCTCTTATTCACTGATTATTTTCATAGAGAGAAGTCATTTCTTTAAATAGACCATAAATTTCTATATATTATTCCAATTTTATTAAAATTTTAAAACTCTAATTAATACATATTTTTTTCCAAAAATCATTGATTCTTTCTAATAGAAGTCATTTCTTTTAATAAACTATAGAACTCTATTTTTGTCGTTTTTTTTTTCAAAGAAAGTTTTTTTTTTTAATTATTAATAAGAGTGATAAAGGTTGAAATTTTACTTTTATATATTACATAATTAGCAAAAATATGATTCAATTCATTATTTTTAATAATAAATATAATGATAGTTTATATATCGGGAAATCTATATATATAATTTACATTCACAGACAAAACTTAGGGAGTTGTACCTTTTAACATATATATCAGGATTCAGGCAATAACTCTGAAAGATATTATAGTGATCTTTATTGAAGATACACGAGATAACTAAGTATGTATATACTCATGGACAAAACTTAAGGAAGTTGTACCTTTTAGCATGTATATTGGGATTCAGACAATAACTATGAAAGATATTACAGTGACCTTTATTGAAGACCCGAGATAACCAAGTGTGAACAAAATTGCCTTCAGACCTTCTTTAGTCTTGTCCATGAGTGTATTAAAGGCATGAAAAATATATAATTGAAAAACCCACGTGATATAATAATCCTAATATAATAAATATCTAAAAATAAATTACCATGTATCATTAAATTTTGTAACAATTAAATTTACTAGCAATGTATTTCTTTTTAATAATTATATCAAGAATTATTAAAAAGAAACACATTGCCAGAAACACATTATATAAATGTTACAAATTTTAATAATAAATAAATCTCTCAGCCAATTTATGATTGTTTGGGTAATTTAAAAGTTAATACGATTTAAAATTAATAACATATCACACATAAATGGGTTGAATGAACAAATTAGTATCATTTCAGCTTAATGTTGTCCACTTGAATACCTTAAAAGAATATATAAATAGATATTCTAATTAGAAATGCATATATTGGATCAAAATATCATTTATTTTACCAATATTTTAGTTGGCTGAACGTCAAACTTTTTCAAGGTATTATAACATATTTATATGTGTGTGTCAACAACAAACTCAGCGTCACATAACGTCAATAGAATTAAGTTTTAAAATATTTTAAAAACATAATTCTTCTGACGTTATGTGGTGTTGAGTTTGTTGTTGACACACATTAATATGTAGTTATACCTTGATAAAGGTTGGCGTTCAGCCAACTGAAATATTGTTAAAATAAATGATATTTTGATCCAATATATGCCTTTTTAATTAAATATTTAATTATGGATTGCTCTATTTTCGAATTGAATTCAACTGTATATATTGAGAGAGTTTCTTTATAAAATACAAAATAAAAAACAAATTGACGATTTTATATAGACCTAGTATTTATTCATTTAATTATATGAGGATTCACACGGTAGAAAATTGAATTTCCGAAAAGGTTGTTGTTGTTATTGTAGTGTCTAATGAAGAGTCTTAGATGTCTCAATACATCTCTATCACAGCAGCAGCAATGTCCACTATCTTGGGTGTGTAAAGCTGCTGCTCTACGTCTATGTCAAAAGGTCACATTGTCAATTAAAGATATAGGTATTAAAGAGATAGATATAAAAACTAAATCTATAAATATTTTTTCTTAGAGGATTAAACAAACTTTTGGAATAAAACAAACTTTCTACTGTCTTCACTGCGAATGAAAAGTACTTTCGCCATTTTAATCAACTAGAGACCTATTTTTAGACCTCTAATACTGTATTGGATTATTCTGTTTATATATGCGACAATGAAGTATGGAATATTAGTTATGGTATTAAAGTTATTCATGATAAAATTGTGAAAAGGTTTTAAAATTACAAATATTCTCTCACAATGAGTTTCTTTTCAATAAAAAACGCTAGTTTTCAAGTTATTATCACTTGAAAGCTAGCGTTTTTTAATAAAAAGAAACTCATTGTGAGAGAATATTTGTAATTAAAGTTATTGTTGTTTTGTATCCTCTTGTGCAGTTATTACATAAATTCCATGAGTCCATGCTCCTCAAGCTAAATATCATGGAATGGGGTGTAGGGGTATAGCTTTCGTTGATCATGGCACTTTGATCCAGGCACACTTTGGTTGAAAGTCTGATTTTGCCTGGGTATTAAAGAGTAAATTATTTTGAAAATAGAGCAATCCATAAATAAATCTTTAATTAAAAAAAGCATATATTGGATCAAAATATCATTTACCAATATTTCATAACATTAACACATTAATATGTTATAGTACTTTGATAAAGGTTGGGATTCAGCCAACTGAAATATTGGTAAAATAAATGATATTTTGATCCAATATATGCATTTTTAATTAAAGAGTAAATTAAATATGTTGTAAAAAATATATTCTGCTGATTTTGATTATCTCGAGGATTAAGCTATGGTAATGCAGTCGTGGTTAAAATCTTGAAACTATAATAATAAAAATAGTTTTGATCAGTAATTGCTTTAATTGAGCTTAAGGACTATATAAAAAAACATATCTTGATAAAAGTACTGCCTGGCTTAAGGCGTAAGAATGAAATAAATGAAAAACTTATTTACATAATGTACAAAAGGTTTGAGCCGGCCATCGGGAAACAACAACAATGAATTTTATAGGAGAAGCGTGACCTCTGGCGGTCGATTTAACAGAGTATTTGAATCTATGAAATATAATTTTAAATAAAATAATATTTTAATATAACATATATATGGAAAAATAAGTTTTTTAGGATAGTGGAGTCACATACAAATATTTGCATAGAACAATGAAGGAATAAAGAATAGTGTTACATATCTTCTGATTGATAAATTGCGTTTATATACTTTTGGAATTTCATGAAAATTATGATGACTCTATATCTAGATAAACACTCTTAACATGGAGTCGAATCCTTTATATATTCTCTCTCTCTGAAATTTTTAAACCTCTTCTATAATTTGAATATTTTTCAAAACACCGCGTAGTTAGGAAATAAAAGAAAAAATAGAAAGCTGTCGAAATTTTTTAGTAAAATCTCTAGAGAGATAAACTAAAAGAAAAAAATATATAAAAGATAATTAAATAAAAATAAATCTAATTAATATTAGTTTTGAAAATATTAATTGATTTTGTGAAAGTTGCGCGGGAAATAAAATAAAAGGTACTAACATTAATTTATGAGATAACAAAGAAAATATTTGCCTCATTTCTGTCATTTATTCACAGATTTTTGTAAGCTCTCGTAAATGACCTAGAATTTATTTCCTTATGTAAATAAATGTTATGTAAATTTATTATTTACTCCTTGAAACTAATTTCTTTATCTAAAATATTTCGAAAAATGTAAATACACAGGATAATGAGTGTTTTAAAAAGCTTTAAAGGTTTTGAATACGTTATGCTCGCTCGCGCGTGTACAAATTATCAATACATTTTTACAAACGGTGTTTGTATTTCTCCAATTAACTTTTATAAGTCAGGAGAAGAGCGTCGTTGATCGAAAGCTTGATTATCACAATAAACGAGTTACTTATTAAAATAATGCTACAGGTTTCTCTGGAGATTAAATTTATTTTCGTTTTATAATTGCATTCTCAAACTCTCAGGAATTTCCACCCTTCTACAGGAGTACAAAATGAACAATAATTAAACACCCTTAGATGCTAAATAGTTATTACTTTGTTATTATTTAACGGCATTCATTTTTGTTCATTTCAACTCATGTAGAAGAGCGTAAATGACCGAAAGCTTGAGAATCTATATTAATAAAATGCAAATTTCATAAGTGTTGTTCACTAAAAACTTTCGTTACAATGCATCAATTTCAACCAAATTTTCAACATTTATGTAAAACGAGATGGAGCAGGTTTGGCTTAACATCAAAATATATTTGCTAACATTAACATGCGTAACTTCGGTGTTATCGATTAAATACAAAAAAAAATCAACAGAGTTAATTTTATTTATATATACATACAAAAAAAATTCAACAGAGATAATTTTTTTACATACTAGCTAATAATCTCAATCTAAAAATATTATATAAATATATGACTTAACGAATATAATTATCATTATTATCATAATATTCTGTGTGTTCCAGAATATCATTATCAATAATATTCGTTAGGCAAACTTTCACTGGATAAAACCCGGCGAAGCCGGGTACACATCCGCTAGTTCAATAATAAAATGAAAAAGGAAATTCATCTCTGGAAACCTGTGTGTGTTATTTTATCTTTGTTAATATCCAAAATATAAATTTATTATTAATAAAAAAAAATAAATTTCTGAAAAAATGTTACTATAGTCACAACTTTACCTAATACTAGAATGATCTATTTTTGTGATATATTTTTTATTTCAACACACAAAACGCGATATCCCGGCTAGAGATAATTGCGTCGATTTACATTTTTTAAAAACAGAAACAGTTATAAACATATTATACAATAAAAAGTAATTAAAAATAAAAAAGAGAAACAATAATATATATTAGGAACCTGATGACATATAAACATATGACACTTACAGAAATAAAACCACTAACCAATCAACTGGTATTGTCGCAGATGGCCGAGCGCTGGCGACCTACGGCAACGCCAAGTTCCTAGAGATCTCCGTGGGCATCAACCACCGCGTGGACGACCTACTGGCAGGGCTGGTGGCCCAGATCAAGCTGCGGGCCGACCTACGGGCTCAAGCCCGTGCCCAGCAGGCCCAAGGCCGCTGTTGTACGGGCTCTAGGGCCAAAGGCATCTTCAAACGCATCCTACGCCGCGCCTGTTCACGATCCAAGTCCTGTGACAACCTCCACGTCCTCTAAACTCCCTCTTGGCATGTCCCAACAGAGGCTGTCCTCCCTACTCACCAGATATTACCCCATCTTTAATACCGGCCAATCTCTCCCATACAAGCTGAATTATCCCATCAAACAAACAACCGCCTAAATACATTACTCCTCTTGGAATATTTTCCTAAACTGGCAACTCAATATAAGGTTATGTTATTTCTGGTCAAAATATTATTTTATTTCACAAAAAAATTCGCTCATCTGATGAATAATTCATGACGGTTTAAAAAAAAAATCTCGATATAATATTTCAATATTTACAGTAAAACTCCCATTATCTGATATTCCCGAAGTTTCAAAAAAAAAATATTTTAATATATTTGTATTTTAGATGCAACACACACAACGCCTTTGAAAATAAAAAATATATATAATATTAAGGACATCTTAATTATAAATATTTCAAATTTCAATTGGTTATTTTATTGAATATATTGTGTTCACATAACAATTTATACAGTAACAACAAGCACTATGAATTCTATAATTATCAAAATATTCAAAATCTCCAATTTTTCTATCCACCAACTTCACTTTAGTCTCAAAGAATTCAGATGATTCGAGTACTTCTATACATTATTCTATTCAAATAAAATACAAAAACAAGAACATATTTTAATAAAATAATGAACATAAAAATGAATAAATTCTTTTATCATAATTCTAACACTTATTAATGCGTAATCTGTCGAAAGAAATTCTTTAAAACATTTTTGACACTCATTTTTCAAATTTGTAAATATTTGTATTTACTTTTTCAGTCTACAAGATGCTTATGTTCGTATATTTCTATAATGATCTTAACGTGTTTATCCATGAGAACATGCAAATTGATTAAGAGAAAAGAAATTGATAAAATGAGCTGTTGAGATTAATTTGGCAACACTACTGTAAGGGTTCATCACAGAGGTTCCAAGCCCTCTTATCTATATTTTAAGAAAGAGAGTTATATGAATGAATAAGTTGTTTTAGGATTTTCTAAAATAGAAATGATGGTCAAAATATGTTAACAATTTACTTATCCTTATTTGATTCTGTTACAAATCCATCTTTTCTACAGAATTCATATCTTATTAAGTTAAGATAAAACTATATTCGAATAAATATTTAGAGGATTCTATAATACAATAATAATGATGTTATCCTAAAACTTTGCATAGTTTACTTATATGTAATTATGTTTTCTTGTTACACTTCATTTACTCTTTATAATTTATTTCACTGACTGTTTCTATGCAGTACGACTTATTTATATACAAAAATGAAAGCATTATTAATCAAATATTCCTCACCTTTTCTTATAGAAATTATATTTAAAACCCCATTGTTGCGCCATATTTCCAACACATAAACAATTATAACAACAATGGTAACCAATACATACTAACGTAAATAAAACATATTGCTAACACTTTTATTTCAATATTGTTCTTAATGTAAAATTTTAATTATATTTCATAAACGTTACCTATACGCACTATTATCAATAGTTTATCAAAAAAGAACTATCAAATTATTATTCTTTATAAATTGATTATATCATATATATATGTTATATATATGTAACACTTTTTCGATATAAATTCATATCAAATCATAGAATCTCTTATACACCTCCCACTCCTTTCATCTTTTTAAAACATAAAATAAAATAGATATATCTTGAATTTGTTAGTTAACACTAAAATAAACACATAGAAAGCAGAAATTATTTCTCAACCACATTAAGAGTTTTGAATAAACTACAATATATTATTTAGATATATATAACCAAAATAAAATATTTAAAAAATAATAAATTGATTTAGAATTTCTATGTTAGGAATTTATGTAGATCCACGACAGTCTAATGACTATTCAAATTTTTATAAAATATAAGGATCAGTTATTTTTAGGGATTTTCAAAATAAAAAAAAAACGTAGAAATTTAATGATATTTTAACATGAATATAATGATGGATATATCACCCGTCAAGAAGACTTTATGTGGCAAGAATTTACTGTCCGATATTTCGGCACCCAATTATCACCTTTCTCAAGGTAAACATAACTGTAGTAGAACTTTACCACACACAAAGGTGACGAGATATACATCAATATATCTAATACAAAACTAAACCTATAATTTCATAACATTTAATTTAAATTCACAATCTTTACAAATGTTTTTCAAATCTATAATATATGAAACTTTAAATCACATATTTAGAAAATAAATTAGGGTCGAATTTGACATTTAAAAAAAAAAGATATTGAAAGTTCGTGAAAATAAATATTTTTATTTTCTATATTATTATAATATGTTTCTATAGTTGTTGTGGCGTAAGGCTTAATGCATCTGATTATGGGTCAGATGATTATAGGCTCTATATGTTTTTTAAAATTAATAAATACTTAATGAAGTGTTTGTATGGATATTTAAATATTGTAAAGGTAATTCAAATCGTATTTCAATAAATATTTTATATTCACACATTGAAATTAAGTGTAAATATATATAAGGCAATTTTCTTAAATGTGGTCAAATAAATGGCCGAGGAATAAAATGCATTTTTTGGGGCAAGCTCCTTTCAATACGGGAGCTCAGCTATAAAAGAATTTAATCAGGGAAATCCCTTAAATTCGATGATTGAGAAAATGGTTTGGTGAGATAGTTCCTTGGTTTTGGTCATTTTTGAACTGTTTAAAATCTTAGAAAGAATCCATTACTCTGTTTTAAAAAATTTTAAATAGATAATAAACGGGTCAAATATAATTTATTTTATAATATACATTTAATACAATGCATTTTAAATTTCTTAGAATTATCTTTATATAAAAAAAGGTTGTTCAAGAAATAATTCTTCTTGAATAAAATATTATATATTCAAAATATTACACTTTTTATAAAATATAATATACATACTCAATCTATATCAAATTTAATGGACTTTTATGTTCGATGACTGATTGTCATAAAAATAAAATTGTAATATAATATAAATGGGTTAATCAACCATAGATATATATTCCCTAAGAAACAATAAATGTGAGTTATTACTTTAGGGTAAAAGGTTTCCATAAAAAAAAACAATTTTAAAATGCTTTCAAGCTTCATCGTTTTTCTACATATATTCAACTTTATGCTGAATTTTTGAAATGTAAAAAAAAAAAAATTTAAAATAGAACTTTACTGAAATTCCATATTTAAAAACCTGTACTATAATTTATATTATTTATATATTAATATTTAAAAAACAAAGAAAATTTATTTAATTTATTTTATAATATAAACATTACAAATTAATTAATACACATATTCACATAATAATAGATACAAAATATAATCAAAACACACACACACATATCTATTTGAAAATAGAGCAATCCATAAATAAATATTTAATTAAAAAGGCATATATTGGATCAAAATATTATTTATTTTACCTATAAATAATAATTTGACTTATAAATAATACCTATAAATAATATTTTGATCCAACACATATCTATATATAATTTATCTTTGAAAATATATCATAGAAATAACTAATCATCATCATTTTGAAAAAAATCGTCTTATCAAACAGCCTCTGTAAAAAGGACTTGGGAAAAAAATGGTAAAAGATAGAGTGCCAATTTTTTTATTTATTTTTCATCTTTATTATTTATATCTTTTTCTTTTTTTTAATTATACTATTACTATTTTTTATGTTATATTATTATATATAATAATATTTCTATATATGTATTGTGAGTGCCTTCCTATATGAAAACAAACAAACAAAACACTGTAAATAAACTCTTATTCTGTCATAACTTTGTAAATAATACGTTTTCCTAACCCTTCCAAAGTCCCTGACCGTTTGATCCTGTAATCATATATTTTAAAATGGACCAAAAAAAATACAAAATATATATATATAGCTACATATATATATTTTATTATATTTGACATGTTTTCAAAAAAATAATAAAAGTGGCCTCGAAATAAATTTAGATTACATACTATCAACCCAAATTGGTATTTTGAAAACAGAACCTAATAATTTTCTAAATCAAAAACATTGCCTTAGATTGTGAAAAAAAAAATCAATAATTTTTATTATTTTTGTCTTTTGTTTTTCTTACTGTGTGAAGCTATTTAATTTGTACTTTATATAAATCCGTTGCTTTATAACAAATAAAAAAGAATTCTATTTTGAAACAATAAAGTCAAAAATGTATAAAGGTCATGTATAAATAATATTATAATGCGAGAATGTGATTTTAGTGTAAATATATATATTTTAAAATATACTTATTTTGAAAACACACACATATTAAATAAAAATATTTAATCACTTTTTAAAAAAAAAAATATATATATATATATATAATCCCTAAATATAAATATTTTATAATTATATTCTTAAATATATATATTTGTTTTTTTTTTATTTACCAAAAGAAAATTTTAAAAATGGCGGATAAAACTATCTGTAACAGAAGATAATTTAATTGAAACGAGGAAACCATTTCGATTAAATTAAATTAAATCAAAAGGTGAATCTATAGAAGTGTAATTTGCTTACAAGGGCATGTTAAAATTCCTTTTTTATTTACATAGAATGGTAATTTTCAACAATATTTAATTAAATCTATTCAACCTGTGTAGAAACATTTGTATTAATTTAAGGAAAATTGACACATTTTCATAATTTGGAGTTAATTTCCTACTTTTTTCTTCATAATATATTTTTTTAAAATAGTAAATTTCCTTCTTTTTATTTTATATCTTTAAACACATTTATTTTTCTAAATTTTATTTTTTTAGGATTAAAAATAGTTTGAATTAAAACATTTAATTTCGTATTTAGTAATAATTCAGAGTTTCAACTGAAAGTTAATACCAGTTCATTCACAGTAAAAATTTGATTATCTTTGTTTTATAAAAATGCCGTAAATAAAATACCTTCTAATGTATAACTACTAAGTTTGAAAATTTAGGGAAAGTCGTTTATATAAACTGCTTTAAAATATATTAATATTTATTGCTAAAAGTAAGCGTTTATTACATTTTTCAAAGCAATATATATGTTTCGAAACTATTATAGACGTGTATGATTCTTTTTTTAAATTAAACAATTTCTACTGTCCTTACTGCAATATGGAAAAATTAATATGGGAGTATGGACAGTAGAAAATGTTTAATTTCAAAAAGAATCATACACGTCTATAATAGTTTCGAATTTACATAACAGATGGCGAGCTAATGCATCATAATATATACGTTTATAAATTATATAAAAAAAAAACATTTTCCTATAAAAATAATATATTTTGAATTATAATAATAATGATTTCAAAAGAGAATATTGTAATTATTTATTAATATTTGTAATATTGTATTTTTCCATCTTCCGTATAAATGAAAAGAAATTTAAAACAAATCACATATCCAAAAACAATATAATGGACATTTAAATATGAATTATTTATAAGAAACTATATGAGAGAAATATCCCCAAGGCAGGTTATATTAAATATAAAACATCCATTCCCGACAAGAGAATAGATTTTTATAAAATATATTTGTAAGAGTGAAAGAAAAATAAAAAAACAGTCTCTATAAATTCTAGGAATTTGTTCAAAGAAATATATAAAACATAACATTAATATATCGGTGATAGCAATTTTACTTCAGTCTTTATATATTTCTCATAATATTATAAAATTACATTAATCTACATTTTATATATAAAATGTATTATTCAAGATTTATTTCAACTTGATATAAAGGTTGAGTTAAAAGGCGATCCATTAATTAAGATTATATGAAAGAGCGTACCTGGATCTGTAAAAAAAAAGAAAAAAAAAACAATTTTTTTCTCAAAATATTTCGAGAGATTGCTCCCTCTTTATCAATTTATTGCACAGTGAATTTAATTTACAAATTATTGTAGATATATATCATATTAAATAATTATATCAGATCATATTATCTGATCTACAATAAATTGTAAATTAAATTTACTGTACAATAAATTGATAAAGAGGGAGCAATCTCTCCAAATATTTTGAGAAAAAAATTGTTTTTTTTTTTTTTTACAGATTCAGGTTCGCCCTTTTATATAATTGATATATATGGTTTTTATATTTAATATATTTATATATTTTTAATTAAAAAGACATATATTAGATCAAAATATCATTTATTTTACCAATATTTCAGTTGGCTGAACGCCAACCTTTATATTAAGGTATTATAACATATTTCAAAAAATATATATTTATATAATGGTTTCAATTTGGAGCATATCCTAAATAAATTTACTTCTTGAATTATTAAAAAACTGCGAGTTTATTACCTTATATAAGTTTTCATGATGTCTATGTTATCTTATTTTAATTTTTAGAAAAATATATATTTTTAAATAGACATTGTTTTTTTTTTTTACCTTATAAAGACATTTTATTTAGCTCTATATATTTCATATCAAGTATTTTCTTATTTTATCATAATTTAATATTTGAAAAATTGAATATTATTGAATATATATATGAATTAATATTAAATATATATATATATAATATATTAAGGAAAACACATTTTAAATAGATACTCGCAATGTTTTTCAATGTTATTTTATATGTGGAGCTTTCGTGCCTAGGTATTTCTCAAGATGAAGTTAGAAAAAGATCTCTCTAATGGTAAATGTTATCAGGTTGAGACAGAGATAACATACGAAAGCTTCCAATAATTTAAAAATGTATCGTTCTTTTATTTATATAAATAATTATATTTATAAACACATATATAACCGGTGCAAATATCAATTTATTTACCTATATAAAACTAATATCTATTTACACATAAACCTTTTTAATTAATAAGTATAAATATATGACTTAAAGGTCTTTATACTTGTAAGAAGAAAATACATTCGTTTTATTAGGTTTTTAAATTTCTTTTATTATTCTTTTATATCTATAAAAGCGTAGGGCGTCTCTCCCGTCAAAATAGAGGTAAAAGTTAGACGCCATCTATTGACCGTCGCCACAAACTAGCGATCTCGGGTCGGTAACAAAGCCACAACACCAGCTTTGGCAAACTGAGAAGCATCCACCTAGAGACCATGGTTTCGGGCTAAAGGTTCCTTGTCAGTCCAGAGCGGATTTTATTCCATAAGATCCACAAGAGGTCAAAAGGAATCTTCACAATCTGCCAAAGAGGTGTTTAGCTGGCATAGTGACTAAGTCAAATCTATGGATAAAATATAGATGGAATATTTGTCGGGAGTAAATTTATCCATAAAACCATAGGACGCCTCTACCATCAAATTAAACGTCAAACCTAGAGAGACGCTACATCCATATAAATATCAATTATAACGTTTATAAACTAGTACTACACGCCATTATATTGTGCACACAACACATATCTTCTATATATATATCAATACATATTTACATATTTACAATAGTTTATAGTTTCAAAAACATATGCATTATAAGATAGAAAAAGAAATTCCATTTCAAATTTTGAAAGGACTTTTTAAAAACCCATTTTATATATAACAATATAAAATAAATTTACAATATAATTGTACACTCTCTATTTGATAAATTTGATAAAAAAATAAATAATTCACCTGCCTTGTAGATTATATAAGTTATATAAATCTTGTGAATAAATTTTTCTTTCATTATACCAACATCGAAAATATTCACGTTACACCAATTAGTTGAAAATGTTTTTTATCAAAATCTTCAGAAAAATAATTACAAAGTTAGAAAAATTAAATGTGTTTTTTTCCGTGTAAAAAAAGAATATATTTTATTTTAAAAAAAATTAAGTATATTAAGAGAACGTTTCGTCCTGAATAAATATACATATACATATATATATATAAATACATAACTTTCTCAATCTAAACTTAGCATGTTTTAGCCATATCTTATGTATGTTCAATATATTTTTATTAGTAGTGTTTTTTTTTTCTCTCTTTCTTTCGTTTGTCTTTCAAAGTACTTCACTCTATATGTTTGAAAAGTTTTGTAATAAAAAAAATATGCTGATGAAAAAAATGTTTGTCTGTTTTTTATATATAATTACTTTTAATCACGTTTTAAGAACATTACAAGGGTGATCATACAATTTTAAACAGTGACATTATACATTTTTTAATATTACACTTATGTACTAAACTTAAGGAAGTGGAAATTCTGTGATGTCGCAAGTACTCTATTTTTGAAGGAGACAGAGGTTGTTCACACTTGGTTATCTCATGTATCTTCAATAAAGGTCACCATGTATCAAATATCTTTCAGAATTATTGTCTGAATCCCGATATACATGATAAAAGGTACAACTTTTTATACATTTATTTCAACACACAAAACGCGATATCCCGGCTAGAAATAATTGCGTCGATTTACATTTTTTAAACAGAAACAGTAATAAACATATTATACAAGAAAAGGTAATCAAAAATAAAAAAAAGAGAAAAACAATATATATTAGGAACCTGAACCTTTCAAGTTAAAAATATAATCATAAATATATCTACAAAAATAGTTAAAAGGTAAAACTTCCTTAAGTTTTGTCTATGAGTTGTATATTATTATACTGTTGCATCAGGTTGCGGTATAGAAGATTTGTCAGTCTTAATTGTCTCCTCGGACATATCTCCCCAAAACGTATTTCAACCATGCTACAAGGCTAGATATGTAAATAATGAGACATCAATAGTTGTCTAGGTAGCCCACCAGAATTTCACCAACATTTCACAAGTCAATGTTTGAAGAAGTATGTAGCCGTAATGTTGTAATATATATAAAGAATATAAATATATAATACATAGTCCGTTTATAATAAAATTCCATTGGACATGCGTCTGACCTGGAGGCTTTTGTTGGGTGCTGCGCTGCCTGGAGTATAGGAGCTCCATCTAGTATTTCTTCCTGTGGTTGGTCTTAATAAAGCTGAATGTATGTGTGTTTATAATAAAATTGCAATGTAAGATATATGCCAAAATATCATTAAGAATAATATTGGAAGAATATATTTTCATCCACAATATAGTACAACACTATATATAATATATTCGTATAAATTGATTGTTCATTTGAATTTCCTATTTTATACTTTCATAACCCCTATATATGTTATATTTATTTTTGAGATAGGAATTATAAGTGATTATTTGCGAATTGTAATACAATAAGGATTTTTGTCAATGTTATGCATTCGTGAACCTTTCAGAAATATTTACAATAAAATCATTTTATAACACTATTTGTTTTATTCGAGCTTATAAAATAATTTATATAAAACAAATTAATTAATAATGAGTTAAGAAGAATCTTGACAAATGATATCACTTCGTATTTTAAGAAATAAAATAAATTTGAGGAAGAAATACCTAAGGCGTGAAGAAGAAAGAAAATAAAAGACTTAATTACATATTTACAAAAGGTTTAGTGCCGGCCAAAAGAAAAACAATAGATTTATAAAATGTAAAGCGGCGTCATCTGGTGCTCGACTTCTCAGAGTTTGTTCTAAAACAATATTTATAATATATATGTTATATTAAAATATTATTTTATTTAAAATTATATTTCATAGATTCAAATACTCTGTTAAATCGACCGCCAAAGGTCACACTTCTCCTATAAAAACCGATTGTTATTATTTCCAGTTGGCCGGCTCAAAACTTTTGTACATTATGTAAATAATATTTTGTTTTTTATTGTTCTACTCGCCTTAAGCCAGGCAGTACTTTAATCTAATTATGTTCTTTTATATATTCCATAAGTTCAATTAAAGCAATATCTGATCAAAACTATTTTTATTTTTATTATTCTTTCAAGATTTTTAACCACGACTGCATTAACATAGTATAATCCTCAATATAATCAAAAATCAACAGAAATTTATCATTTTTATTTATATAACATATGTGTGTGTGTGAAAAATAAGAAATACATAGAAAAATGCCAGCGGTCAGGAGATGTCATTTTCACATGTTCCAATCCTCAGGTTCCAAGTATCTCCCCAGTCAGCAGTTCCTGTCCATCAAGTAAAACCTCCATATTTGGCCCAACCTATCCCCTGGGAACACCTAAGAACATATTAAGCGGATCTCTACCTGGCCATCTGAAGAAATTTCCCCCGGAGAGATCCATTTATTCCTTATTAGATTAAAAGAAAAAGAAAATCAGCCAAGCTGAGCCAATCACCCTATAATTATCTTTATTACACTTAGCAAGTTTTCAGGAACATCTCTTTCTTCAGGATAGAAATTTGCATAAGAAGGTGGTGCTCTTTTAAATAATTTATGACCAAGATAGATTCCGCTGAATAATTTGCCGCCATTTAAGTTATTAAAATTTCTATAGAAGAGTCCAGTTTAAAATTATATATATATATATATTATATTTTAAAAAGATGCATATATTGGATTTCTAATTATTTTATTGCTCCAATATTTATATATAGATGGAAATTTTGTCGGGAAGAAATTGATCTAAAGAGATATGGGTTGCCTCTCCCGTCAAAATAGACGTCTAAAACCAGACGCCATCTATTATACAACATAGAGTTGCGAGAGGCTGATATTCAGGAACCAAAAAGAGGCATTTTCTCTCTATAATTATACATTAAAACCATTCCTTATCACCACTACTAAAGTTTTTTACTATGATGATAATCATAATGCATTTTTGTTCTAAGTAATATTTAAAGGGAGAGGTCCCCCTCTTATATATATATGCAACAATGATAGATGGAATCTTAGTTTTGGTATTTGAGAGAGTAAACTAATAAACAAAAGATTTTAGAACAGTAGAATTACATATAAATATTTGCATCGAGCAATGATCTTCCATGAACAATAAAGAAGACAACTCCAGTTAGAGGTATAAATTAAAAACAAAGCAATAACTCGCCATCTATATTCTACTGTCTTTACTGCTCTGAAAAGTATTGGGAGTGTTCCACATTGATGAGCCAAGTACTCCAACTATTTTTCATCGCAGTAAGGACAGTAAAAGTTTTTTTTTTAAGAAAAATTCGTGCAAAACAGTTTTCCTTAATGTGAATTTTGATGCTTTTTGTCTGACCTTGATTTACTTTATAATTGAAAATTAAATAATTTAATTATATACAATAATATATCAAAATTCGAAACTATTTTGAAGGCGTAAGATTCTTTATGAAATTAAACAATTTCTACTGCCCTTACTGCAATGGAATTATTAATGGGAGGGCCTGGCTCATCAGTGGTGAACCTTCCCAGCGGTTTTGCCAGTTTAATCTATCATTTTACGATGGGAGGGTTCACCACTGATGAGCCAGGCCCTCCCATTAATTTTTCCATTGCAGTAAGGACAGTAGAAATTGTTTAATTTCAAAAAGAATCTTACGCCTTTAAAATAGTTTCGAATTTTGATAACAGATGGCGCGCTAGTGCATCATACAATAATATATCCCTGTTTTACCACTCTACATTAAAAGTAAATGAACATGTTTTTCATATTTCACAAATAAACCTAATGATACAGATTAATCAAATCAAGATTAATCTTTACCAAACGATATTATTTTGATGTCGTATATAAGTCTCAAACAAAAGTAATAAAAAAATAATTAGAATCTTCTACAACTCTCCCCATTTTAACCAACATTTTATTTTTGTATATATATATATATATCATTGTAGGCTTAAGTAGGCAATGTTTTAGAAAGAAAGATGGAGATAGAACATGCAAGTAATAATTAAGTGCACAGGAAAATTAAACTAAGGTTCATTAAAACTTTGCCGTAAAAATACAACATGCAATTTCCTATTTATTTTTTAAACATACAAAAAAAAAACGTTGAAAATTATATATCTTGTCTTCAGACAACTAATATATAGTTATGTATATTTCTTGATATATGTATATACGTAGTTCCATTATATGTAAATATGGAGAAACGATTTGTTATGCAAATATTTTGAAGGTGGAGTGGATGATGGGTATTTTAAATTATATTAGAATTAAATATTTAAACCTTTATTTATTTTGATTTTATACAACGAGGATATTTTTCGGAATATTTTACTTGTTCAATACGTGAGAAAAACAAATTGATGAAACTATTGATATGCAATAATGGGGGCTTTTCATTGAGTAGACAAAGGAACATTTTCTGAAAGCTCCTTGTTGTATTTTTATTTTCGGCGTATATAGTTATCTGGAAGTCATACTTCTAGTTCTCTCCTGTTGAAGGGCATGTTAGCCCGAAAGCTAGAAAAATAAAAATAGTAAAGAAAGTTGACCTTCGGTTACTTGTTGATTTTAATTAATAAAACAATTAGAAAAGCGAAAAAATAGTACAAATGTGATATTGTACTGGGATAAGGTGCATAAATTATGAAAAGGCATCTCCTTATCGTGCAACTGAAAGTTGCTGATGGCTTGCGCCGACGAGAATAGTTGATATTTATTCCGATAGATGGCGCAAGCCTTCAGCAACTTTCAGTTGCACGATGAGGAGATGCCTTTTTCATAATTAGAAAAGAGTTAAATACTCCTCTTTAATATAATTCAAATTTAAAATGAAATAATTAAATTAATTTTAAAATAATTTAAATATTCTTCTAAATATATTCATGATTATAGACATCAACATTACCATAACTATATTGAAAGATTATAAACTCAAAAGAAACTTCTTCTATTTCGCTTTATTTCGCTAGCTTTCGAAAGACAACGTTCTTCAACGGACGTACGCGTTTTAGGTTTATAATCTTACAATATATTTATGATTATCATAAATATCGTAAAATTAAATCAGTTTTATATGTGAATCTTATAAATATTTTTTTAACGCGCTCGCTATTTTTAAAACGTATAATTAGAGTTTTTTCTCCAGACATTATGCATAGCGTAAAAAGATATATTAATAATTTTCAGAGTTAGAAGGCGTTACAATTTGTATAGTTGATGTTTATATCCTGTGTAGGGTATAGGTCACCAATAAATGGCTTGTTGTTGATATATGTATATAGTTTTAATATATTGAAAATTAGAACTCAAATCTTTTACAATAGGTGGGATCACCCGGGGGGAAAAATAGATAAAATCTAACAGCGACAAGTTTTTTATTGAAAAGATATAAGCTTAGCCTGGAGGTGGAATTACGTGATAGGTATTTTAAATTATATTAGAAATAAATATTTAAACCTTTATTTATTTTATACCCACTGGCGAAACCGCTGGGAGGGTTCACCACTGATGAGCTAGGTCCTCCCATTAATTTTTTTCCATTGCAGTAAGGGCAGTAGAATTTTTTTTTAATTTCAAAAATAATCTTAATCGTCTATAATAGTTTCTAATTTTCATAAGCTTAGCGACTTTCGGACAGTAACGTTCTTCAACAGGTTAAATACTAGTCCTGTATCACAGCCTGTTGAAGGATGTTATCGTCTGAAAGTTCACAAGGCTTATATCTATATATATAAAAATGAATGTCTGTCTGTCTGTCTGTCTGTGTGTGTGTGTGTCCTCTATGGATTCAAAAACCATACATCCAATCGCCGTGAAAATTTGGGATATTATTAGGCATATCCCCGGAAAGGTTTACGAAAAATAATATCTTGAATATCTTTAATATCCTTAGAGTTATTTGCAGATTTGTAGCTTTAACTCGCAAGCACCATTGAGACGGAGATAGGCTTAGGTTTGCTGCTCCTGATGACCTTGGGTCTGCCCCACCCCGTGAGAGAATGGATTCGCCCGGCCGCCAGTACCCACCGACCAATCAGGGCAGAGTTGGTGTCACAGCTATGCCAAGTAGACAAGAAAAAAAGCCTCGCGGGAGCTTGCCCAAGATGACCTCCGGGAACTTCGTCCATCTTACATAAACGACCATGAATTTATTCAACCTTATCGAGTATTTTTCAATGGACCGGGAAAAAATGTTCACTAGATAAAACGATGATTTAGTAATGTAGAAAATTAGGAAAGACAAAATTCAGAATGACACGGCACACAGGGACCGGGAAAAAATGATCACTTTATCAGTTTCAAATTATCAAAATATATCTATTTCTTTTTATAAGTTTATAGAGAATTGTTTTAACAAATGTTCGTTAGACAGACCTTTACTCGGGTACCGATTAATATTGATTTTATTCAACTTATCGAGTATTTTTCAAGGGACCGGGAAAAAATGTTCACTTTATCGAGAGATTCGTTAGACAAACCTTTACTCGGGTAAAACACGGGCGAAGCCGGGTACATCCGCTAGTCTATTCAATAAAAAATAAACTCGTTGCCGTTATCTTTTACCTCTTTTTAGAAATGAAAATCTTTTTTAAAGAAATAGTAATACCTGAGAGAGAAATATGTGTAACTTTTTTTATATTACTCTCTATGTCATATACAAGGCAAGTATAATTTGTAATATCGGCTATTTCTTTATGTAGTCCTTCAATGTAGTTTACTAAATCTTACCTTTTATTTTCTATTGTAGTATTTTTTTAATTGTAATATTTGGTATACTTGATATGTCATTTCTTCATCGCATGACTCCATTAATCTGCACAGTAAATATTTCTATTTAAAATATGGAGACGTGTAACAACAAATATATATACTCTTATATTGTCACGGTAGTGATAACGAGTATAACAAAAGTTTAAGTAAAAATAATTTATTTATAAAATGTAAACTATTTCTAAAAATTTATTTACAAGTAATAATATACAAGCATGGTAAGGGGTGATGACTATGCAAATATTTATGATGATATACAACAGAATATTTAAAATAATTATTCAGTGACAATATTAATAGTAAACACAATTAAAATGTTATTAAGAAACTAAAAATGTGATTTTGTAGCGTGCGCTGAGCATTTCTGATAGCATGCGCCATCTATCGGAATAAATGTACTTATTGTGAAATCATTTTGTTGTTATCCCAGAATATTGAACAAGAAACCTTTTTTCTCTTATCATATCAGGCCAATCTTGAAGTTCGAGGTTGCCTCGCCGGCATTGATATTTCTTAAAATTAGAAACACTTCGGCAAGTAGAGAGGTTTATTTTCTCGAGGTTTCTCGCACTTTTTGTCTGAGGGGTTTCAGATGGTGTTTTGCCTTTTCCCTTCATCCTAAGGTAGTCATCCTTTTCTTAGAACAAAAATTTGTTTAAATAGATAAAGAGGAAAGAATTTTGTATAATAATCAAAAAATTCTCTAACAAAAGTTCTAATTATGTAAATATTTACCTGTATATATAAATATTATCGTTCAGTTACTTGAAAAGTTGCCTGTCGAAGGACGTAAAAGTCCGAAAGCTTGCCGAATTTACAGCTGTAATAAGAGAAACACGTCGCCGTTTTGTTTCTTCCTCATTTGTCCTCGTCAGAAAAAAAAATAATGATGATACTAATATTATATGGATGTTGTATAAAATGTGAAAGATCGCGTGACAATCTCAGAATCATTTATAACGCCTTGACAAATTCTTTATTTTCATATTTACCTGACGAGGACAAAGGAATTTTGTCAGAACGCCGTGAAAATAAAATCTTTTCTAGCCGAAGTGTCTTTTAAGAAATATTAGGCCAAGCCATAAGAAGTATTTTAACTGAAACCGATTCGCTTAAATATACTCCAATAAAATACATGGTTTAGCCATGTTTTAGGTTATGAGATTTATTTGGGAAACTTAACTATACAGTAGAACTACCTCCCTGTAAAGGAAACTTAATTGCATAGACAAAGTATTCTTTAGGGAGAGGCATCCTCTTATCGAAAAGTTGCTAAATAGTAAAAATGGTAATTTTACAAATGAAAACTGCCCTTTGTAGAGAGGTGTCCTCTAGCGTGAGTGTCTTCTCATGGAGTATGTTCTGCTGTATATGTTTTGACAATATTACATTCTGAAGACAGATTTCAAGAAAGGAATTCAAATTAATTCCCTAATTAAATTCCATTGAGGGCAATTCAATCTCAATCCTTCAAATATTTTAGTTCTGTCTGCACCACTTTTATTTCCCGCAAAGGGCAAGTTTTAACAACAACAACAACAACTTTGTAATCAGACACACACACAATCCATTTTTATAAAACAATTACACAAGTTAATTGGTAGAAGAAGAAGAAAACAGACCCAATAAAGTCAAGTGGATTTAACAAAGGAAATGAGAAAAAACAGTTTTAATCAAGTATTGCATTCTAGAATTGATCAAAATAAAAACTCCTGGGGAAAGTTCGATTTTCTCCAAGTTTTAAGTAAGTGCAATGGCATCTGTGTTGTCACATGAGAACAATTAAAAACAAATTTTATAATATTTGACCATTTTCTCTCTGAGGTTACTATGGAAATGTCGAAGAATTCGTAGATAGGGTGAAAAATATAAATTTAAAAGTTTAGTTTCGCTTAAACCTTCAAATAAAACAATTCTATTAGAGTACTATGTTTTATAAACATTTTAGTATTTAGGAAGATATTTGTAATCTCTACACTGGAATTATTGGAATTATATCGAGAAACTGATGGCAAAATTTCGAGATAATGATGGCTCCTTTTGACATGCTATAGAGATTTATCTATATTTGAAGGTTTTCGAGAATGATAATCTTTTTTACAGGTTATAGAAATTTCTCAATAACTTCAGGATTTCGAGAATAATGCTCTTCTAAGACTATAGAAGTTTCTCTATAATTGCAGGCTTTCAAGAATGATGCTATCATAGCAAAATGAGGGATGTAGAAATAATTTTAATTATATATTTGAAATACAATTAGCGTACGTGGTTATCTTTTCTTGATTAATCAAGAATGGGTATTTGGCCAATTCTGGAATAATTAAAGATCAACAAATAGTTTATATTTATTCCGAAAGATGGCGCAAGCCATCAGCAACTTTCAGTTGCCCGATAAGGAGATGCCTTTTCTCTCTTTTTTTTAGTTAAAAAATATGCTTATAATTTTCATCGACAGTCAATGATGATATTTTAAATGTTGCCTAACATGCTTATTTCGTGATTTTGCGAAAGAGCATTGCTCGATGTATTAAATCTTTAATTTAGATATACATTTATACGGACGTAGAAGTATATGTCCATAGTTTGTTTAAAACACCGATTTACTGTATTGGAGTGCAGGGTATATAAGAACTCAATCCAATTCAGTATTGAAGCAGTATGGAGATTAAAATGGTGAAACCGCTGGGAGGGTTCACCACTGATGAGCCAGACCCTCCCTATTTCAATTTTATAATAATCGTAATATATAAGGGCTGTGTAAATAATTATATATATGTGTGTATATATGTATATAATATATATATAATTATTTCCACAGCCTTTATATTGCGATGATGCGATTAAAATAAATTAGCGTTATATAAAGGTATGTTTATCTATATATATATAAAAACTAGCGGACGTACCCGGCTTCGCCCGAGGTTTTACCCGAGTAAAGGTTTGTCTAACGAACATTTGTTAAAACAATTCTCTATAAACTTATAAAAAAAAATATAAATATATTTTTTTGATAATTTGAAACTCGTAAATTTGAATCTCTCGATAAAGTGAACATTTTTTCCCGGTCCCTGTGTGCCGTGTCATCCTGAATTTTGTCTTTCCTAATTTTCTACATTACAAAATCATCGTTTTATCTACATATTTTCCCGGTCCCTTGAAAAATACTCGATAAGTTGAATAAAATCATGGTCGTTTATGGAAGAAAAATAATTTCTTGAATATCTTGAATATCCTTAGAGTTATTTGCAGATTTGTATATTTAACTCGCAAGCAGCGCCACCATTGCGACGATGATAACAGTTTTTTTTTATCTATAAGTTTTATTATCACTTAGTTTATTATCTTAAATATTATTTATCAAAAGTAAGATTATCTCAGGATGACACGGTAATTTATTTGAGACAAGAATAATGATACAATTCCAAGGCAAAGATACTATTCCTTTAACTTCCAATTACCGAGGGAACCAATTAATATTGATTTTATTGAACTTATCGAGTATTTTTCAAGGGACCAGGAAAAAATGTTCACTAGATAAAACGATGATTTTGTAATTTAGAAAATTAGGAAACACAAAATTCAGAATGACACGGCACATGTTCACTTTATCGAGAGATTCAAATTTACGAGTTTCAAATTATCAAAATATATCTATTATTTTTTATAAGTTTATAGAGAATTGTTTTAACAAATGTTCGTTAGACAAACCTTTACTCGGGTAAAACCTGGGCTAAGCCGGGTACATCCGATAGTAATCTTCATATATAGAGATAGATATGGACAATTGCGTTCATACTTTGTTATCTAGTGTGTCATAAATAAAGGTCACTGTAATATCTTTCAGCGTTATTGTCTGAATACCGATATACATGCTGAAAGGTAAAACTTCCTTAAGTTTTGTCCATGAATTATATGGGTAAAGTTTTCAATTAGCAATAATCGCGCGCGCGCCTCGGAAGATCCTCATGGGCTACGATATCGCCTCTGCGCAAAGCAGAATGTATATATGGATTTATAGAACAAATAAAAATAAGAAATAACCCTCGTAAATTCTTCCCATCTTTCAGAATATTGACTTCTCCATTGAAGTAGGGGGGGGGACAACTTGGCGAATTTCCCAAAATTTTCCTCTCGTCGATGCGACAAACAATTTTCCTCCGGAATAGAATTTTCCCAGAAAATTTCCCCCCTTAGTGATAAATCTATCAGGTGTTCGATCAATTGGAATAACATTTAGGGGGTTACATCCTTGTCAGAATTAATCCGTCCATTCGAGAAAAATATTGTCACTTCTCTTTTGTTGTCATCGTTTTGTACCAATATTGTCAAGGGAATACAAGTTACCACATAATTGATGTGCTATTATATGCACATAATTCTAGACTATATATATAATCGTTGAATATATATTAACATTGAATAATTATTTTCATACCTTTCAACCTTTTTCATAATAAATGCACCTTATCCCAGTACACTATCACATTTGTGTTATTTTTTCACATTGTGTCGCGATCTCACGCAATTCTGGCCTTAACTACCCGTTTCATGATTTTTCAGGATGCCTGAATGACCAATTTTTTGGTCGTTGAGGTACAGCTTGCACCACGCTGATGAGGGCCAACAGCCCGAAACGCGTCCGTGGTTAGCTTTTCTTGATTAATCAAGAATGGGTATTTGGCCAATTCTGGAATAATTAGAAATCAACGAGAATAGTTGGTATTTATTCCGATAGATGGCGCAAGCCATCAGCAACTTTTAGTTACACGATAAGGAGATGCCTTTTTCATAATTGAATAATTAGTTTTATCATAAATTAACACGGATTAAAGAATAGATGTAAATTTTTCAGAAGGATATTGATCTATAAAGATAAACGTCACTTTTCCCGTCGAACCCAGACGCCATCTATTGGTCGTCGCGAACTGAGAAGCGTCCACCTAGGAAACAATTTTTCGGTCTAATGGCCCTCGTCAGTCTAGGGCGCACTTTATTCCATGAGATTCACGAGGGACTTAATGGAGTCTTCACAATCTGCCAAAGAGGTATTTAGCTGACAAAGTGGCTGGGCCAAATCTACGGCCAAAATATAGATGGAAATTTTTCCGGGAGGAAATCGCTCTATAAAGATAATGGTCACCTCTCCCGTCAAAATAGACGGATTAAAGAAAATAATCACAGCCACTGAATTGATCCCGCTGCTGATTCATGTATGATGTTGAATATTAATGTAGATAGTTCCTTAGCTCCTTAACGATCTTGTATAGAAGCAAAGGTCATCTCTCCCGTCAAAATAAACGTCATCTATTGGCGTTTTTGTCACCGACCCGAGACCGCTAGTTTGCTGGAGACGGTCAATAGATGGGGTCTAGTTTTGTCGTTCATTTTGACGAGAGAAATGTCTTCAAATTAATTTAAGTTTCATAATATCTAATTAATATACAATTAATGTATAATTTATTTCGTCATAGAATAAAATTCGGGGATTAAATCTAAAAAAAAGGCTTCGGCGCCAATGACATATCTAGAGAATATTTCAAAAAGGCATTAGAACTCATAAAAACACAATATTTACAAATAAGTTGGCTTCTAAAAAATATATATACTACTATAATAAATAGTTTATACTAATAAATAATCAACATATTACATACTACATACAAAGAAAGTGTTATGAATATTCGAAACTATTATAGACGCGTAAGATTCTTTTGAAAATTAAACAATTTCTACTGTCCTTACTGCAATTGAAAAATTAAAGGGAGGGCCTGGCTCATCAGTGGTGAACCTTCCCAGCGGTTTCGCCAGTTTAATTTTTCCATTGCAGTAAGGGCAGTAGAAATTGTTTAATTTTCAAAAGAATCATACGCGTCTATAATAGTTTCGAATATCCATAACAGATGGCGCGCTTATGCATCATAATAAAAAAAGTGTTATTAACTTCAAGTATTAATCTATATATATATAAACAGGGAGACGTGTTAGTGGGGGAGGGGATAGCAATAGTTAAGGAAAATCAAATTGTAGGTAGTATTTATAGATGTCATGTTTGGCGGCGTTGAGGATGTTCCTGACGGTTTCGGGCTCTCGGTTCATTATGTATTTCCCGCGGTCAAAGACGAAGTCGTTGTGTATATCGTGGCATTTGGAGATGGCGTCGTTTAGAATAGGCTGAATAGAGTCGCAGGTTAAATATCAGTGTTCAACTTCTGGCGGTCCGTGGCCATATATATATAAATGAATGTGTGTGTGTGTCTGTTCTTTATGCCTGACCAAACCACTCATTGGAACGCCATGAAACTTTGGGAAGTTATTTAGTATAGTACTGGGAAGGTTTCTGAAAAATAATTTCTTGAATATCTTGAATATCCTTAGAGTTATTTGCAGATTTGTATATTTAACTCGCAAGCAGCGCCCCCATTGCGACGATGATAACAAGTTTTTTTATCTATAAGTTTTATTATCACTAAGTTTATTATCTTAAAGATTATTTATCAAAAGTAAGATTTTCTACCTATTAATTGCGCACAAGTCAAAGTTAGTTATCAAGTATTTTTCAAGGGACCAGGAAAAAATGTTCACTAGATAAAACGATGATTTTGTAATGTAGAAAATTAGGAAAGACAAAATTCAGGATGACACGGCAATTTATTTGAGACAAGAATAATGATACAATTCCAAGGCAAGATGCTATTCCTTTAACTTCCAATTACCGAGGGAACCAATTAATATTTTTACCAATTGATTGAACCAATTGATTTTATTCAACTTATCGGGAAACGGGGACCGGGGACCGGGAAAAAATGTTCACTTTATCGAGAGATTCAAATTTACGAGTTTCAAATTATCAAAGTATATCTTTTTTTGACGTGACAACGTCTTAAATTAGGTTGCGGCTGGGAGTCACTTATGAAAAAGTGTAACGCCCGGTAACGTTACGATGAGTCACCGAACGAGAGTGCTGCGCGCGCAGCTGCGCGCGCAGCGCTAGAGAATTAGGCGCATTGAATCGGCGCATGCTTGTCTCTGTCTTTGTCTTTCTCGAACGTTCTTGGCGTTGGAAAAACAAGAAAGCGTCATAATACAAGTTCACACGTGTGGTTAAAGTATCGTCAGCTGTGTCTGTAGTGAAGATGTGGAGTGCTTAGATTCGTCATTTACAACAACTACAACAATAAAGGTAAATAATTATACACTGATATTTCATTATCGTAAACTATGATTGATTGATTAATTGTTAGATTGACACAAAAGTTGAGAAACTGAGTTTATAGGTTATGTCATACTATTGATAAATGTTGATAGTGTTAAGTAAATTATTAGTTTAAAATTAATTAATTAAATAATTATTATTTTACAAATTTTAAATAGTTTCAAATATATTTAGCAAAAATTTGAACCTTCGATCTGAATAAATGTTTTGATTTTCGAATTGATTCTTTAAAATTACAAATATTAAGAAAAAGTGGCAGATATAAGAAAACTTTATTTAAACTGTGTTGAGCAAGAATTTTAACATCTAATATAAGTAAATGTTTTAATACAGCCATAATGGCTGTATAATGCAAGAACTTCAGACTCGGGCGTATATTCGGGCGTATGTTACTCGGATGTTATATTATAAATACACAATAATTTCCTTCGCATTTTGAGTTTCAACATAGAGGAAGTCCGCACGCTCACATTTTACTGTGGTTACACGATGATCCACATGATAATGCCATTGTTAAAGTACTGCAAGTTACTTGCTTCGCCGCTAATACTAGCTTCGAGTTTATACTCGGTGCTGTATATATTCATCCAGGAGCTAGTATGCAGGATATTGGAATGTTACTATGGCAAGGACTCGGTCCGTACATTCACAACAGCCAGTACGTGCCACCGTTCGTGCAAGTTGATTCTAGTATACCGATTCTTCTGTGTGGTGATTTTAACAAAAACGTAAAGCCTGACAACTCGTTTCTTAATTTCATGAAAAATACGTATAATCTTGATTGCGTATCAAACGTTTCTAAGTCAACTACGTTAAAAGGAACAACTATCGACTTGACTTTCGCAAGACACATTACAGCAGAAACACTTCCTTTCATTTCATATTTCTCCTATCATCGTCCTATCCTCAACAAAATCACTCAAATAGGAATTAGTTAAGTTTAAGTTTACATGTACAATGTTTTAGTAAACAAAATATATTTCTATAGTTAAAATTTGTGCAATTCTTATTTTCATTCAATTCCTTGTTCCTATTGTGCAATTTAATTATATTCATATCAATAAATATTCTACCGTTGTCACGTAAAATCTTCGCCCGTAAAACCGACTTTACAGGCAACCATTGTTTTTTTTAATAAGTTTATAGAGAATTGTTTTAACAAATGTTCGTTAGACAAACCTTTACTCGGGTAAAACCCGGGCGAAGCCGGGTACATCCGCTAGTAGGATATAAATATCTGAAAAATTGTAATGGTCAACGCTAAATTAATAAAATAAAGTCAACAATAAATCAAGCGTATATTTTTTTCAAAAAGGAACTAAATAAATTCAAAATATTCTCTAGGAAATAATAAAAAGCTGTAGAAATAAATAAATGAGAAAACAACCAATAAAATAGAATTTGTAAAAAGAAAGAAAGAAAAAAACAAGCAAAGTAATAAGATTTGTGATCGTTGTCCCAAGTTTAAACAGAGAAAAGTAATGGTTTAACATGATATGTTAGGCATAATATGTCCCATTTGAAAATCCTAAGAAAATATTTACCCGTTGGCAGAGAAAAATTCTCCTTTTTTTTTTACTCAGTGAAGGGGAGGAAATATATATACCTGGATAATAAAAACATATCGATTGGATTGTTAAAATATTTTTAGGCCTAAAATATTTTCAATAAAATCTCTTTACGATTCCCAAACGATTTTCTCTCTCTTTTTTTTTCTTTTGGTATTATTTTTTTTTTTAAATCAGTTTATTCGCCAATATACCAAATTGTTTAAATTCTATTGGGGGTGGAAAAAAAACTTCATTAAATTCTCGAAAATATTTTCTCGATTTTAATTCGATTTTTTTTTCTTTTTTTTTTTTTTGCTATGAATATATAGTTTTTATTATTTTCTTTATTTGAAAAAATGTAAGAAAGTTAGCAAGTTTATTATTATATAATAATTATTCGTATATATCGTATATTTTAAACTGTAACACTTTCTATTTGCTACCACCCCCATATTTTGTATATATGATATATCTTTATTAATATAACCTGTACACCCTTTTTGTATATAAACTAAAATTGGTGACGTCAAAATAAAGATCCAAAGAGAGAGCGGTCAGCTGGTGGCAGTAGGGACAGAGGGGTGGAAAAAGGCAACGCCCAGCCCATGTGGGGTCCCGAGGGACATTCTTATAGAGACCCCCCTGTAAGCAGGGCAAGTTTTGGCAGGGGGTCAGCAGATGTTCTAGGGGGTGTTTCTCAACAGTTCGCTTCAGCCTGTCTGTCTCACAGTCTCTCCCTGCATGTCTCGGGGATAAGCATCAAGTTTGTGTCATGGCCTCTACCTCTGTCCCGTGGGCTGTCCCCGATCCCTCTTTGTGCTAACATCCAGCCCTGCCTCTGCTTCTTGTTGTCCGCGTGTGGGAAGATCATCAACACTCGTCTCACGTACACGACTGCCAGTTCATCCATACGTAGGCACATTGCAACAATTATACATATATATTTTGAATAATTCATCAAATAAACTCTTGTTTGTGAACTTAACGATTTGTTTCCGATAAAAAATCATGTTTAAAAATCAATTCATTTTGTAAATACATTCTAAACTTGCATTTGCGGAAGAGCGATTGCTCGAAGCATATTATATATTTATAATCATATTTAATTCTGCTGTCCTAAAAGCTTATGTCCATAGTTCTTCTAAAATACCCATTCCAAGAGTTTTACAACAGGCAACTATAAAAGGAAGTTCCAAAAAATGCAATATAACAGCGGTATGGTAGATTAAACTGGCGAAACCGCTAGGAGGGTTCACCACTGATGAGCCAGGCCCTCCCTTTAATTTTTCCATTGCAGTAAGGACAGTAGAAATTGTTTTATTTTAAAAAGAATATTACGCCTCTAAATTAGTTTTATAATTTGATAACAGATGGCGCGCTAGTGCATTCTAAACTTTCTACAAAATCTGGATCTCTAATGTTTTCATGCGTTGAATAATGTAAATAACTTATGTAAATAAACTTTTCTCCTTGTTTGGCGCAAGTATCCCTTGCGGGATATAGCGCTTTGGAAATAAAATAATTGTAATTGTAATCAAATAAACTTTGACAAAATTAATAGATTAAAATATGATTTTTTATATTGTCGTGTTAAAAAGAAGCTCCACATGCAGTCTTTTATCCGTATATATTGTTTATAGGAATTATTTTTAATCATACACGCACACATCAATATTGTTTTGAAAATAGAGCAATCCATACTTAATCAATTAGATATGCCTTTTTATTATCTACCACATCAATATATACAAAACAATAACGCGCCATCCATACATATACCAAAATGAAAGGATTTAAAAGCACAAATGTTTCTTTTATTTTTATTTCGACTTAGAGCGCTATGTCCTCCTAGGGACACTTGCACTTTATAGATAAACAAAATTTTTGAAAGAAAAGAAAGAAAGATATTTAAATATGTAAATAATTAGTATGCAAGTTAGTCACATTAAAAGATAAAATATATATATATATATTAATAAAAAGGCATCAGCAACTTTCAGTTGCACGATAAGTAGATGCCTTTTTATTAATTTACGCACCTTATCCCAGTACAATGTCACATTTGTACTATTTTTTCACATTGTGTAGCGTTTTCACGCAAATCTGGCTTTAACTACCCGTTTCATGATTTTTCAGGATGCCTAAATGACCAATATTTTGGTCGTTGAGGTACAGCTTGCACCACGCTGATGAGGGCCAACAGCCCGAAACGCGTCCGTGGTTAGCTTTTCTTGATTAATCAAGAATGGGTATTTGGCCAATTCTGGAATAATTAAAAATCAACGAGAATAGTTGATATTTATTCCGATAGATGGCGCAAGCCATCAGCAACTTTCAGTTGCACGATAAGTAGATGCCTTTTTATTAATTTATGCACCTTATCCCAGTACAATGTCACATTTGTACTATTTTTTCATATATATATATATCAACACAATTTATATATGTACAAAGGGTTGGTATGCAAATTTAGTTTTTTATAATTTTATAAATAATACAAACTTCTTTTCATCGCAGTAAGGACGGTAGAAGTTTGTATTCTATATACAGTTACGAGCGTCATGCGTTCTTAATTCTTCATTTTTCATCTCTGTTACCGTTTGCTTTTTTTTTTTTTTTTGGAATGGCGCTCTCCTATTGGTTGGCTACGATCACGCCACCTTTGACCCCCCCCCCCCCCCCCCCCCCCACTCGCTTTTTCGTTTTTGTAACTAGTGGTACCTCGACATACGAGCGCCCCAACATACGAGTTTTTCGAGATACGAGCCGACGAGCAAGAGATTTTTTGCTTTTAGTTACGAGCGAAATTCGAGATACGAGTTCGGTTCGGTAATAAAACGCAGTCGCGCCATCACGATCAGTTAGCAGCGTGCTTCCGCTGTGATAAGTTGTGTTTGTGTTGCGTTTACATTTACAGCTTTAGTTCATTTATTTTTATAACCATGGATCGGAAGAAAGTTTGTAAAAAGTCAAGTGCTAAGAAAAAGATGATGTGAGTATTGAATTAAAACGTGAAATTATAGAAAAACATGAGCAAGGTGTTTGAATTGTTGACTTGTCGAGGCAGTATGACCGTAGTACGTCCATGATATGTTCTGTGCTTAAACGGAAGGAGTCGATAAAGAGTGTAACGCCGGCTAAGGGCCTTACGATGGTTACATTGGTTTTGAGGAGTCAGAGGAGGAGGTTATTTCTACAAGTGAGATAAAGGAGATCTTAGGAATGTGGAAGAGAGTTTCACAGTTCGTGGAAAAAAAACACCCAGAAAAAGTTGCAACAGGTCGTGCATCTGACCTTTTTAATGACACTTGCCTAACTCATTTCCGGAACATTCTGAGAGGGAGGAAGAAACAAACCTCCTTGGACATGTTTTTTTCTAAACGGCCTACAGGTGAAAGCGAGAAAAATGTAGCGAAAAAGGCAAAGACCAGTGAGGATATCTAATTTATTTCTTTACATTCTCTTTTTTGTTTTTGTGCAATAAATATTTGATATTTATAAATACGTTTTTATTATTTAAAACCACGTAACAAAAATAACTGGGGTGACATTTTGGAGGTTGGAACGGATTAATGGTAGTTCAATTGTTTTGTATGGGGAAATTTGCTTCGAGATACGAGTAATTCAAGATACGAGCAAGGTTGCGGAACGAATTAAACTCGTATGTCGAGGTACCACTGTATTGTGTTGGAGCGGGTCGCTCCTTAAATAAATGCATATATTAGTTAATAACTAAATGGAATCCTCTCTTTTTTCTCCCAGTAAGAGACGCCTACGGAAGCCAACAGTACATAGACAGATAAAGCACATAGGCTATAGTTATTAACTAATATATGCATTTATTTAAGGCGCCAATTTAAAATTGTAACAAATAGTATTTGAATCAAAACATTCAATCGGGTAAAACACGGGCGTTGCCCGGGTCATTCGGCTAGTTATTTATAAAAGAAACATTCGTGCTTTTAAATCCTTTCATTTTACATCAATATATGTATATATATATATACATTTCTGATTTCTTTAACGATATTTTTGGTCATTAGGCGCAATTTTGATTTTTATAACGTTATTTTTATTTGCATATATGATTCTAAACATTCAAGACAACATTTGAAATGTTAAATGATGTGTACTTCCGTATTATATCAATGTATTTTAAAGGATATAATAGTGATATGTTAAGACTTAATAACAAAATGGCGAAGTTCAAAACAGCGATATTTCAAAGCTTACTATCGATGATTAAAGCTGTAAAACTACATTTATATATATATAATTGGACAAGACACCACCATATATTAAAAATAAAAAAGGCATATCCTGACCAGGAGCACATGTGCTTTTTAAAAAGGCAGAGCGCCATCTGGTGGAACAGAAATCAACTAAACATTGATTTAGCATGTTCCCTAATATTTGGCTAACCCAATTTCTTGATAAATCAAGAAAAAGCCCTCCACGAACGCGTTTCGCGCTGTTGGCTCTCGTCAGCGTGAAGTAGGCTGTACCACTGCGATCAAAAAGATTTTTGGTCCCAGATGCTTCTTGAGAAACCAAGAAATGAGTATTTAAGGCTAAACTTGCCTAAATACGCTTATCATGTGAAAAAAAAAAATGAAATCAGTATTTTAAAGTTTAAAAACTAATGTCGAATTTTAATATATATATATTTTTTTATATTCAATATAAAAAAGGTTCTTAATATAAAATCAGAAATGTATATTATAAAAATACTATAATAAATGTATTTCACCAAAATAACTGTTATTTTTCTATATTGATATATATTCATTTAAAATGTTAGCAATTATAGAAAACCTAATGAAATATTTCGTTTAAAAGCATTTAGGAAAATTTGTTGCGCACTAGCATTAAAACTATGTTGCTCTTTTTGAGCAGCACCTAATAAAGTTACTTTAGAACTGGACTAGCATTGATGCAATTCATTTTATTTTCTTAAAATCATAGAAAAATCATAATAAGATCATACCCCGGGGGTACGAGAAGTAAAATGACACATTAGAGAATATTATATTTTATTCTAATTTTTATATTTACATAATTCCCCTTAACTATTAGTTTGTTATTCAATTAATTAATTAGATGTTAGAGTGTAAAATAATTAATTAATCACAGATAGCTTTGTTATCTCTATTTATTTAGTTGTTTTTTTTTCTTTTTACGGACATCGAAGGGGAAAAAATCCAATTAACGCCAAATACAAAAATAAAAAAAAGGGAAATCGACACGTAATTAAAGAAAAGGTTAAGTATAAGTATACATTTTATAGCGTAACATTCCTTTTAATTATACTAATTAATTAATTGTTATCTTTTGGGATATAATTGCCATTTCGACATGCCGTAACTATATAGTTTTTGTAACTACAAAATTATAGATATTTTAAAAATATATTTTTTATCATTATTTTTTAATTTAATATCAGATAAACAAAACCTTCAATATACGCACAAAAATAAGAAATGTCTTTTTTAAAATCAAAAATGAGATAATTCAAATTAAAGATGTGATTTTTTTTTTAATAAAAAAATGACCTCTTAACAAAAAATAAGAGCACTACTAAAAAGTAAACTAATTTCATTAAAAATAAATTCGTTTCAATTAATAACACTGATAGACAAAACTTAAGGAAGTTGTACCTTATAGAATATATATATCGGGATTCAGAAAATAACTCTGAGATATATTTGATGCACAGTAATATATATCACTGTGCATCAAATATATCTCAGAGTTATTTTCTGAATCCCGATATATAAATGCTATAAGGTACAACTTCCTTTAGGTTTGTCTATCAGTGTAATTTGTATAAGAAAACATATTTCTGTTAACTTTTCTAATAAAATCGCAAAAATATCGCTTGAATATGAAAATGTTATTAAAGTGTAAAATGTTGTCCCAAAATGACAAAACCTATATACATATTAACACTAAGCAATAACGCGCCATCTATATATATAAAATGAAAGGATTTAAGCACACGAAGGTTTTTTTATACTTGATACAAATTTCTACTGTCCTTACTGCGATGAAAACAATATATTGGGAGGGCTTGGCTCATCAGTGGTGAACCCTCCTAGCAGTTTCACCAATTTAATCCACCAGACCGCTTCTTAGAGCTCTTATATTGTATTAGACGATTCTGCGTATATAAGCAGAATCGTTCAATACAGATTAGATCTCAAAGAGAAGTAGTCTGGTAGATTAAATTGGTGAAACTGCTAGGAGGGTTCACCACTGTTGAACCAAGCCCTCCCAATATAATTTTTCATCGCAGTAAGGACAGTAGAAATTTGTATTGTGTATAAAAGAAGCATTCGTGCTTAAATCCTTTCATTATATAAATATACATATATATAGTAGAGGGAAAATATATAAATTATATTCATATTGGATAACTCTTTCAAATATTTACAAAGACGCTTTTCAAAATTCTATCATCCACATTCAACCTCTTATTTTTCAAACTCAAAATTAGGATGAATTTATATATCAAAAGACTTTATTCAGGTAAACTAAGAATTAATTAAATAATTTATATTTGAAATGTATACAAATATTCATATTTTCGTGTTTAATCTTCAAACTTATTTTTAATTAATATTTGAAGTAAAAGTGAAAAAAAAAAACGTTCTCAGGTAACACACACAATCTATTGAATAAATATATTCTTTTTTTATATGGAAAATAAAATACTTAACATATTTATTTGGGATGAAGAATATTTAAGTTATTGCTAACACTATTTCAGCCAAAAGAATATCAGACGTTTAGTTTCCTGTAACCAAAAGAATAAATTATTATGTTACACTTTCACAATTTCCAAATATTCTTAAAACTATTTTATTTATTCAACTGATAATATAGAATGTTTGAATTTGTAAAGGCACTTTCATATGGTAATTTAAATTAACCATGTGTGAAAATGAAAAATATATATTTTTTTACAAAGGAATTTATTAAAATGGAAAATTTCTCTTTTTCAAAAAAAAAAAAAAAACTTAGACTTTTAAATGAACACATCAATTAAATTTTCCGTTTAATTTTTATTTTTCTCTAACTGACATTTTTCTTTAGAGTAAAATTATTTGAATAAATTTTAAGAATTGTTAATATATTCATTATTTTTTATCAAATAATAGAATATTGATTTTAAATTTATAATTTCATATATAAAGAGACAATGTTTTATAAAATATTTTTAGGATTTCTTTACAATTTAATTAATAACCGAAATTAATTTTATTAATATATTCTGCACTTATGTCAAATAAATTTTAATTTCAATTACGTTTGTATTTGAAATAAATTGAAATTTACCCGCTTATATATAGGTTTTAACTTTTAATTTGACAATATCAATTTATATTTAGACATTTTTCAATTTTAATTTAGCAATTTTTCAATTTTAATTTAAACTATTTTTTAAATTTTAATTTAGACATTTTTCATTTTAATTTAGACATTTTTCATTTTAGTTCAGACATTTTCATTAATATGAAAAATGTCTAAATTGAAAATTAAAAATGTCTAAATTTAAATTGACTAATTGAAAGTTAAAAACCTATATATAATATACATTATGTGGTATAGAGAAATTATAGATACAAATTATTTAACGCATTTTCTTTTTCAAAATTTAGTTTAATATAAGATTTATAAATTACCAAATAAACATATATATTTCACAAATATGCATAAACTAACAGAATTATATTAAAAATGTTTGACAGATATAAATACAACTTTTAAAAATGTAAATAAAAAATATATATATATACAGTATATGATAAAATATTTCATTTAAAATGCAAATATAAAATTCTATTTTTTTACACAAATATAATTTATATTTCTCTAAAACATTACTAATATTTAATAAATATTATTTATAATTCAGCAAAATTAACTTTCATTATTTAAAAGCCAGTTAAATATTTTGATGTTATATAACCATAGTTTTCCTTTTATATAATTTTCGACTAGCATTATGTAAATATATTAAACTAGCGGATGTACCCGGCTTCGCCCGGGTTTTACCCGAGTAAAGGTTTGTCTAACGAATCTCTCGATAAAGTGAACATTTTTTCCCGGTCCCTTGAAAAATACTCGATAGGTTGAATAAAATCAATATTAATTGGTTCCCTCGGTAATTGGAAGTTAAAGGAATAGTATCTTGCCTTGGAATTGTATCATTATTCTTGTCTTATTGCCGTGTCATTCTGAATTTTGTCTTTCCTAATTTTCTACATTACAAAATCATCGTATCATCATGATAATATTTAGAGCAGATTGTTGAATTATAACAGATAAATTAGAATATTTATCTTGATTATTTTAGGCGAAAAGTTATTTCAAAAATTTTATTTGCTAGAAACCTTCCCAGTACTACACTAAATAACTTCCCAAAGTTTCATGGCGTTCCAATGAGTGGTTTGGTCAGGCATAAAGGACACACACACACACATACATTCATTTTTATATATATAGATTTGATAATTGAAATACTTTTATTTGAAAATAGTATAATTAATATTATAAAGTCTATATTATACTAACTACACAGTTTTAATATATTAAAAGTGGATATAGCGTAACAGCAATTTAAAAATAATTTGTATATAAGTTAATTTATATTAAATATATCTTCAAATATTTTTGTTTAAATTTTGTCAGAAAGAGAGAGAACACAGACATACATTTGGTTTATTATTTAATTTAAAACTTATCTAATAATTCTTTTAATAAATATCAATTTACATATTTTCCACACGTTGGTATATAAATTTCGCTGGTTTTGCAATAACTTTCATTCTCTATTAACATTTCAAAATGTCTCTCTTTTTTACAAATATAATGTGCTCGTGGTCAGGAGATGCCTTCTTTATTTTTAATATATATATTTAATTAAAAAGGCATATATTGGATCAAAAAATAATTTATTTTACCATAATTTCAGCTGGCTGAACGCCAACCTTTATCAAGGTGTTATAACATGTTATAACACCTTGATAAAGGTTGGCATTCAGCCAGCTGAAATATTGGTAAAATAAATTATTTTTTGATCCAATATATGCCTTTTTAATTAAAGATTTATCTATGGATTGCTCTATTTTCAAAAATATATATATTTTTTAAGGCATATATTGGATCAAATTGGGTAAAATAAATGATATTTTGATCCAATATATGCCTTTTTAATTAAAAATATATTTAAGGATTGTTCTATTTTCAATATATATATATATTATTTTGTATTTTTCAAACCCTATATAACCTTATATGAACGACATTATAAAGTAGTTTCAATCTCAATCTCTCATAAATATAATTTATAAATTTACAAACATATTTTAATTGTTAAGTCATAAACGTGTGTTGTCGTGAGCACTAGTAATAAATGTTACGAAAATATTAAGGTATTTGTATATTTTAACGCTATAATTATTACATAAAAACATATATACACCAATACCTCGCTTTGCGTTTTTTCGAAGTTGCGTCGCTGCTTAATTTTTACTGATTTTCACTGTGCGTCGTTAGATTTTCGAAGTTGCGTTGTTTTGGATTCGAGTTTTTAATTATTTTTTTTTTCCTAAAATATGGCAACACCTTTGTTTTTGATTGCGCCATGCCATTCCAAATTTATTTTCACTTTGCGTCGTTACAATTTGCGTCGTGTTTTTTGGAACGTAACCCAGACGCAAAGCGAGGTATGGGTGTAATATTTTGAGTTTTATATTGTTCTAACAATAAAATTTAAAATATTTTATATAGATATAAACAGAAAAAAAAATTCTTTCAAAGTCTTAACTTCATCCATTAAATACATTTACTTTAAATTCATTACCAAAAGACTTTTTAATAATAAAGAGGCAAGCTCTTAATAAATAAGAAATTTTATTTAAAAAATAATCTTATAACATCTTAATATTTTCTACATAAATAATGATGGAATAATTTGAGATTTTAAAATAAATCTTACTTTGCTGTTTTATAATGAAACAAAAATGAATTAAATGCTTCATTTTTATTTGAGTTTGTAGAATATAAATTTACTTTCTTGGAGTTTGAAGCCATGCTTCTTAAAATAGTGAATTTTATTAATTGTGTTTAACTGTATGCTTATATTTTAAAGGTACTTACGTAGTTAATTTGAAATATATTTTCTTAATTTAGTTATATATTTATGCTGTAACTCAAAGTACAACAACTATACAAGTATTTTGTTTATATTTTTATTCAGCTAGCATCTTATGCAATAAATGATGATGATAACTCTTACAGTTATTCAATATTACAATCACAGAATTAAAATTATAGTGATATATTACATTTTTTATAAATATTTTTTATAAAAACAACAATAGAAAAATATTTATTTTTAGAGTTTAAAACTAAAATCAAAATTATAAATATAAAATACACCATACGTATATTATAAGTGGTCTCCTGAGAGCTTTTCCATTTATCTTTTATTTTAAGGGGTAATAAAAATAAATAAAATCGATATATAATAAATAGAAATTTAATAAAAATAGCTCAATTTTACACAAGACCTAATTTGTTCAACTAATAAAATGTGATTGTATTTCATCCAATTATTTCAATTACTGTAAATTGACACCAGTTACCAAGTCATCATTGTAATGACACTAACTTTCTTTTTTAAACAACTGTAAAATTAGGGTTAGCACATCATTATAACATTCAGGGATATATATTCATTGTTAATATGATGCCTTAGAGCGCCATCTGTTATAAAAAAATTGAGCTATTTTTGACGCGTATGATTACGTGTATCATACGGGTCAAAAAATAGTTCAAATTTCATATATATTCATTTTTCTTAAAATTTTATTAAGGACATATTTTCAATTCCATTGTTGTATATGATATACTCATTTCTTCATCATTGTTGCAACATACCTCCCAGTTTATCAATTAAATATGTTGTTTTAAAATAAGAAATATGACACCCTCTGTCACCTTCCTCATATCCTTTATATCTATAAAAATGAAATGCGAAATCGATGTTTGTTATCGCATCACGCAAAATCTACTGACTCAATCATTATGGAATTTCGCATGTAGGTAGCTGAAGATTTCGTTTAACATATAGGCTATTCAAAAAACGAAAAGGTTTAATGTGCTATTTTTAAAAAATGTTAAACCAAAATTCCTTAGTTCAAGCCTTTTACCGCTTGGCGGCGCACTGGTCGCGACGATAAATGAATCTGATTGGTTAATAATTTTTCACGTTGTTGTTTTGTAATTTTACCCGATTAATGTGTGTCTTTAAAAGGTAAGATTATTTTTATATATTTAAACTCTTTTAAAATAATTTTAATCGATCATTATCAAATAAATACGCCCCCGGAACCTGGGTTAATTAAAACTGTATTGTGAAATTTCGCACGTAGGGAGTTGAGGTTTTGGTTTAACATTTAGGCTAAAAGCACAAAAATTGCATTTCGAAAAACTTTCTTTTCCTTTTTAGAAGGTAGATTTTATATAATCATTTAGTAATATTTTTTCAATTTAAATTAATTGGAATTATTATTTATTTCGCAGCTTATTCATATATTTTGCTTCGTTTAATTTTAATTAGTGTAAATATAACGATCTACATCTTTAACAATAAGTGTAGTATTTTATCTCATAAGGTATATTATTTTTAGAACAGTATTCTATTTTTTTTCTTTCTTATATTTAGAGTGCGTATAAATTTTATTAAAGTTGTAAAAAGTATATTTATTGAAAAAAGTATGTTTTACAATATAACTTGCTACATATATTTTACTATATGTTTGTTCCATGTAATATGTTTATGCTCTAATAGCATTTATATATATTTATATGGTTCAACCATATTTTTATATGAGTGCATTTAGATATATATCCTGACCCATATAGGGTTAATTAATAACTCATTTGACATTTTACCTTTATTTATGGTCTTGGCAATATATATGTAAAGCTTTTTAGGTAAAAAAGAATTGAGGTATATTTTGAAATATAGATAAAAATCACAAGGAAGCAAGACCAGATCCAAATAAATAAATTATGTGTGGTTTCAGAAACAGCATTGTTACCATCTTCAGACAAAAGTACTGAATACATTCAGTAATTTTGTCTTTATAAGGTGACAATGCTGTTATTGAAACATCACACATAATTCGTTTATTTTTTATTTGGTCTTGCTTTTTTGATATTTTTAACATTACTTTTGACTATTTGAAAATGATGCAAATTTCCTAATTATTTTATGCCATTTTAAAAAGTACATTCTTTTGTAATAATATCTAATTTCCCACATTTTCCTAAAACTGCCAACAATAAACTAATAAAAAAAAAATTCAAGTCTGGGTATTTCAGTATTGCAGATATATTACATTTTTAAAAGTTGTTTAACTATAGATGTACATGCCGGATTAGGTGCCCTTAAAAATGTTTAATCTGGCTGTTTCTTCTTGAACTGCCGAGAGTGAAGTGGAGAAAGTGAAATTTTCAGGTTGCGAGGCCCATTTCCCTTAATTCACACTAATCCTTTGATTTTTTTTTTCATTTTTTAGATACCAAAGCCAAGTTTGGTTACTTGCACTCACTGGAGGGGTTTGACTTTTTCAACAATCAGGGGCCATTGGGGCAATTTTTTTTTTTCAGAACAAATTCCCCAAAACTGGATTCGATGATCCCGGGTCGTGGTTTTTAAAAATCAACAGTTTAGACCACTCCTCCAAAAAAGCACTCTATACATTAGATGTGTTTGTGAAATTGATCTTATATTTCAGATTATTTTTACCAGAATTTTTAATTTTGATATTTGCAGTTTATCTCCATTGTGCTGAAAGAAAATTCTTTACTTAAAGTTTTAAAAACAGTTGGGGGCTCTATTCATTCAAGAGTAAACCCCACTCGAACAATACCCGGGCGAAGCCGGGTCCATATATCTATATAGGCTCAATTTATTGGGCAGTTTTTTTCAACCAAATTAGACTTTTTTTTAGGCCTTCTTCCATTGTCTTTTTTTTTTTTTTTGTTTTGCTGTCATTTGTTTAGGTAGTATTTAGATCAGTGATTCTCAACCTTTTTTTTTGTTGCGGCATTATTTTAAAGATTTGAAAATTTGGCGGCACAATTTTAGAATTTCGCGGCACACTTTTGCTAACTTGAATGCAAGAAAATTCAAATTATGTATCAATATTTCTATGCAAAATCTAAGTAATATACATCTCTAACATTCAATTTGCTAATTTCGTTATTTTAAAAAGTAAAAAAATGAAAAAGAAAAAAAGAAAAACCATTACAAACGTGAACATAATCATATGCCTAAAATTCAGCGACACATTTTTAGAATTTCGCGGCACACAAAATTACCGCGGCACATTGGTTGAGAATCACTGATTTAGATTTATCTGCTTCATAATATGTAGCTGCTCATATATATCTATGTATGTTCTACTCATATTTGTTGTGCATATTTTTTCAGCTAATTGTATTTTTTTTTTTACGTCTTCTTCCATTTGATTTTTTTTAATCAGTTGTTTTACGTTTTCGCTGAGTTTTATGCATTTTTCCCCTCCTTTCAGAATATTTCTATGCTTTTTTTTTTTATTTTGGCCTTAGTCATGAGTCGCGCTTATTTTAATACACTATTTTTGAATTTTTTTTTCAATCTCAGTCCTTTATGTTTTACATTTTTCAGTTATCCTTATTTTTATTTTTACTAATGCTTTGTGTTTGTAGGTATGCCAAGCCATAGGAGAAGCAAACTTTCTCAGCGTTCCAATAGCTCTAGGGTTCAGCATGCTTCAGGGTCAAACATTGCAAGTAGTTGGTGTGCATCTTGAGTCTCCCTGTTTCTCGCATGGGCAACTCTATGTAGCATGCTCCCGTGTTTCCAGCCCTAAAAATTTATTTGTCTTTAGTTCTACTTTTAGCAAGACACGCAATATTGTTTATCAGGGGGCTTTGATATAGATTTTGACAATTTTGAAAGAGATTTCTTCGAATAATGATTTTGGGAAGCTTGACTTTTGTAAATACATAATTTGTGAATAATTTGTTATCATTATTGCTCTACTGTAGTTTCATCAATAAAGCTTTTTTTACTTTATTTTATTTTAATTTTTTCACATTTAATTCATTTACATAACTCTATTCTTGAAAATTGTTTTTTATTTTTTTTTTTATGGTATCAACATTTCTGGTTCAATTAAGGTTTTTGTTAGCCTGCAACACACCTTATCATAGCTCATTGCATTTATCAGGATAACTTTGCTGTTTTGATTTTTACACCATTGGTATTTTCATGCCTCTATAATATTATATTTGTTTGCAGAATTTTATAGACAATTTGGTTTGGGTTATATACTTTAAGAATTTGTAAAAATATAAAGGTCAAAGTTTTACAACAAAAAAAAATTTTGGAACACCATTTCTCTCCCATTTAATTTAATGATGCTTCATTTATGATTTTAAGAATTGCATTATTTTTATGCATGTTATTTTTAAAATTTGTGTTAGCAAGACATGGAATATTGTTAAGTTAATGTATTATTAACATAAACTTTACCAACCCGTGAAGCGTTAGCTCCAAGCTTTTACCACTGGGGGCAGCACTGTTAGAGCTAATAAATGCTTTCGATTGGTGCTTACTTTTACATGCTGTTTGTTTTTAGACTAAATTAATACACATCAAGTTAGCATTTTTTCATTCTTCAAAAGTTAAGATTCTATCTTTAACGTTTCATAATACTTTTAAAATTAAAGCCGGAAATAATATTGCTTTTTCCCATCCTGCAGGTCTACATTACACTGCAACAGCTATCATAACTCTGGCTTTTGGCATTGATATTTATATAATGTGAGAGTACTGTTTGCTACCTTAAGCTCTGGAGAGATTATAATGTGTCTACAGATCCATCATGTGGAAATCACACCATAGTGAAAATGCATTTAGCTGGTAGCAATGTATCACATTTGTAGACATGTGGTGCGCTTACAGTAAAAGCAGTCGCTACCTACCCACCATGGTTATCATGGCCTGTACCACGCGTACTAGGGATAATTACAAAAAAAAAAGGAAGCAAGACCGAATACAAATAATTACATTATGTGTGGTTTCAGTTACATTTTGGCTATCTTCAGACAAAGGTACTGAATACATTCAGTAATTTTGTCTTTATATAGAAACAATGCTGTTACTGAAACATCACACATATATATATATTTTTTTTATTTGGTCTTGCTTTTTTGGTATTTTTAAAATTGCCCTTGACTATTAGAAAATTATGCAAATTAACTATTTAGAAATGTAAGTGCCGGATTAGGTGCCCTTTAAAATTTTTGCTCTGGCTGTTTGTTCTTGGACAGCCGAGAGTGAAGTGGACAAAGTGAAATTTTTAGGTTGTGCCGACCATTTTCCTTTATTCAAACTAATCATTAGATTTTTTTTTCATTTTTAAGAATAAAAGCCCTGTTTGGTTACTTGCACTCACTGGAGGGGTTGGACTTTTTCAAGAATCAGGAGCCATTGGGGCAATTTTTTTTTTCAGAACAAAGTGTCTAAATCTGCATTCGATGATCCCGGGTCATGGTTTTTAAAAATTAACAGTTTAGACCACTCCTCCAAACAGCACTCTATTCATTAGATGTGTTTGTGAAATGGATCCTATATTTCAGATTTTTTCACAAGCATTTTCGATATTGCTGTTTGCAATTTATCCCCATTTTGCTGAAAGAAAATTCATTACATTGAGTTTACAAACAGTTGGGGCCTCTATTCATTCATGAGTAAACCTCGCTCGAACACTACACAGGCGAAGCCGGGTCCAGTCGGGTAAAACCCGGGCGTTGCCCGGGCCACTCGGCTAGTATATATATATATATATATATATACTAGACGTATGACCCGGCTTCGCCCGAGAATTCCCCCGATTGCAATTTCCTTCATACTGAAAGTACATCAATAATAAATATTAGAAGTGCTATAGAATAGCAATACAGAAGTAACACATAAACTACAGGAAAAAGTGTGTGTGATGGCAAAAATTGTATTATATTAGTGTTTAGGTATTTGATTTAATTAATAGAGTGGATATAATAATATATATTTATATTATATATAATATAAATGAGTTTTAAAAATTGTAAAAAAAAAAATGCATCGGCCGGTAATCGAACCCGGGCCGCCCGCTTGGCAGGCGAGCATTCTACCACTGAACCACCGATGCTTATAAAAAATGGCCATATTGGGGTATTCATTCCATTCCGGATTACTCCGCGTAAAAAAAAGTTCTTCAAATGAAAAAAAGAAATAGCCAAAATTACTAATCAAAATGTAGCCGAAGTTTTTCCTCAGGTTTATAAAAAGCGACATGCAAAATTTGGTACCAATTGGTTCAGTAGTTTTTGAGTTTATCGCGAAACAGACAGACATTGACTTTTATATATATAGAGATATATATATTATATAAATCATTTCTGCTGATTTTTGAATCTTATTTCTAGAATTATTGATAATTTGCTTGATACATGAATGTTCGTTATATTGCAGTCGTTTATAAAAATAATAAAAACAGTTTAGATCCTTATTGCTTTAATTTATCTTATGAAATATTTAAAACATAAATTGAGAAAAGTTTTGCCTGATTTAAGGCTTAATAATAATAAAAAAGCATTTACATAATTACAGAAAGATTTGAGCCGGCCAACGGGAAACAACAACATATTTATATAGAGGGAAAACCGCGACATCTGGTGGTCAACTTAACAGGGTATTTTATTCAAGAAATTCTAATTTTAAAATGAAATAATATTTTTATATAACATATATATATCATTGTATCTAATAAAGCGGAGTTTCTAGTCTTGCAAATGGCTATCACCTATGACAAATGGCGTTTATCTCTTTCCCCGGAATACTCAATCGACTACTTCTACTTATATATGTACTATGCTTTAAAGTATATAATATGGTGCATAGTTTTTATCTGCGCCACTTGGACTTGTTTACTTTTTGTATACCTCTTATCTACTTCTTGGCCATTTCTTCTACTGGTATACTTAGTGAATAGTCTGCCATTTTATATACAGAAGGATATGTATATAATATAAAGTTTCAGGGGGGTTATATTCATGTACCAAAAAAGTGGCACCTATCTCTTTTTATCATTCATTAAAACAATACATTATAAAACAAGGTAATAAGACCAAATCAAAATAAATAAATAGTGTGTGACGTTTCGGTAACAGCGTTGTTACCATCTTCAGACAAAAGTACAAAAAAAATGCCGAAACCAGGGATCGAACCAGGGACCTTTAGATCTTCAGTCTAACGGTCTCCCAACTGAGCTATTTCGGCTTGTTTTATAATCTATATAATCCAAATTGTGCCTTATCAACAATACATTATATTTATCACTTCAGTAAAAAAATCTTTACTAGTATTCTCGTATAGTACATATAAATAGAGTTTTGAACGGTTGTAGCTCGGTTTTACACTTATAGATCAAATTTAAGGAAGTGAAAAGTTTTTAATGTCGCCGATCGTCTACTTTTTTTTTCTTTTTTTTTAATGAGTGAAAGGCAATTTTGCTCACATTTGGTTATCTCGTTATCTCGTGTGTCTTCAATAAAGGTCACTGTAATATCTTTCAGAGTTGTTAACTGAATCCCGATATACATACTAAAAAGTACAACTTCCTTAACTTTTGTCCATGAGTGTAAATCCTATGTTGTTATTGGAAACAGCTGGGATCACCTTAATCAAATCTTTCTCACAAACGATTAAGTTGTGATAAAAAATGAGATAGAATAGAGAATGGATCTATCGGGAGATATAACATTGAATCCAGCCTCGAAATATACTATACTACCTCTGGATACAAAGACTTGCAACTAAAATTCCTTTATTCTTTTTGATAAGATCTCAACAAAATCACCTGACATAGCGCTATTTTGGTATCATTGTGATATCATTTTATTCCAACAGAAACTTAGAAAGCGAGAACCTACCACATTAGATTGCCTATGGAAAACCCACCAAATGAAATTCAAAATGCTGAATGACTCTACAAAAAAAAACATATTTCATAGAAAACGTGTTAGAGTATAGCTCAGGGTGTGTTTTTACTGCATACAAATTTCAATATTTGTATCTTTACGTCGTTCAAATAAAACTTAAACATTATCTATAAGTTCATATATATTGATATCTTTATGGCTTATATATAGAATATGTATACATGCAAATAGGGCAGACAAAACAAAGTTACATAGCTGCAGTGCCTATCGATTTCCCCATTCGTCTGAAAGACGTTGCACGTGACCGACAAGATGGCGCAGGATTGTTAGCAGCCGATATAATAGAGGTCACGTGATTGCTTATTCACATCTTATGATCGTCTTTTTTTGTCGTCTGAATCGAAAAACTTCGACCTTTGAGATTTGATCCAACTTTCTCAATAGCATATTCTGGTTGTATAAGTAAAAATGTGTTTGATTCCTTTTAAATTTTGAATTTTTTGTTACATTTAGTCCGAGTCTACATAATACAGACATGATAATCATGAAGCTTGCCACAACTAAAGACACACTTCCTTTTATAAGCTATAGAAGCTACATCCTACGAGAAGAATTATGAAATCGGTCGAATTTGCCAAAATTTTATTTAAGTTGCTAGGGTGATTCATTGTTTCAATACATTTTGAAGGGAGAGGTACCACTTTGGTATTTCGGTTCTTCAGAGTTGAGAGAAAAAGATAGTAGTGCAAGGAATAATCGTTTTGATAAGAAACTAGCGGATGTACCCGGCTTCGCCCGGGTTTTACCCGAGTAAAGGTTTGTCTAACGAACATTTGTTAAAACATTTCTCTATAAACTTATTTTAAAAAATAATAGATATATTTTGATAATTTGAAACTCGTAAAATTGAATCTCTCGATAAAGTGAACCTTTTTTCCCGGTCCCTGTGTGCCGTGTCATCCTGAATTTTGTCTTTCCTAATTTTCTACATTACAAAATAATCGTTTTATCTAGTTAACATTTTTTCCCGGGCCCTTGAAAAATACTCGATAAGTTGAATAAAATCAATATTAATTGGTTCCCTCGGTAATTGGAAGTTAAAGGAATAGTATCTTTGCCTTGGAATTGTATCATTATTCTTGTTTCAAATAAATTGCCGTGTTATCCTGAGATAATCTTACTTTTGATAAATAATCTTTAAGATAATAAACTTAGTGATAATAAAACTTATAGATAAAAAAAATCATCGTCGCAATGGTGGCGCTGCTTGCGAGTTAAATCTACAAATGTACAAATAACTCTAAGGATATTCAAGATATTTAAGAAATTATTTTTCAGAAACCTTCCCAGTACTATACTAAATAACTTCCCAAGGTTTTATGGCGTTCCAATGAGTGGTTTGGTCAGGCATAAAGGACAGACACACACACGCATACATTCATTTTATATATATAAAGATGAAAGGATTAAAAAACGAATGTTTATTTTACACATAAAAACAAACTTTTCTACTCTCCATACTTCGATGAAAAATATTGGGAAGGCTTGGCTCATCATTGGTGAACCCTCCCAGCGGTTTCGCCAATTTAATCTATTACATCACTTCTTAGAGATCAAATACGGCTCTAAATATATATATTTATACTTTTTTTTATGTATCAATAGATAAATTGTAATTTTTGTAGGATTGTGTGGTATTCATATGTACAAAGCCTCTCCCCCTTTTATAGAAAGAAAAACCATCTATTATTTACCTATTCGTTGTATGAACGTACTAGATTATTCTGTAAAATATGCCACGAAAACTAACCTGTTCTATTATGTAATTCTATCTTATAACTAAGTCATGTCTATTTTTTGCATAATTTAGCTTCTATTTTTCATTCATATTAATGAAAATTCAAAATATATATATGTTATATGTTAAAATGTTATTTTATTTAAAGTTATAATTTCATTGATATAAATACTCTGTTTTAATCGACCGCCAGAGGTCACGCCTTCTTTATAGATAATCATTGTTGTTGTTCTTCCCCGCTGGTCGGCTCAAACCATATGTAATTATGTAAATATAATATTTTGTTTTATTTATTCTTACGCCTTAAGCCAGGCGGTACTTGTACAAAATTATGTTTTTAATATGAATTCATTTCTCAGCTCAATAAAGCAATATCTGATCAAGACCATTTTATTATTATTCTTTCAAGAAATTTAGCCACGACTGCACCACCATTACAATAATCCTCAACATGATCAAATATCAAGCAGAAACTCAAAAATCTTTTTTTAAAATTAATATAATATATATATACTATTAACTCTATTTTTCTTCTAAAATAAATGACGAAACGGCTGGGAGGGTTCTCCACTGATGAGCCATACCCTCCCTTTTTCCATTTTTATTCATTGTAGTATTATAAAGGTTGTAAAAGTAAATTTTAATTATATATATTTTAGAAGTGACGTTAAAAATGTTTATAATTTTCATCGATAGATGACGCTAATTTAATGATATTTTAAATCATATTAATATTAATGTATTTTTAAAGGGAGAGGTGCCATTTTCACACAAACAACATACTTATATATTTATAATTATATTTAATTCTGCTGTCCTAAAAGCTTATGTCCATAGTTCTTCTAAAATATCCATTCCAAGAGTCTTACAACAGTCAACTATAAAAGGAAGTTCCAAAAATGCAATATAACAGCGGTATGGAAGATTAAACTGGCGAAACCGCTGGGAGGGTTCACCACTGATGAGCCAGGCCCTCCCTTTAATTTTTCCATCGCAGTAAGGACAGTAGAAATTGTTTTATTTTAAAAAGAATATTACGCCTCTAAAATAGTTTTGTAATTTAACATACTTACATATCTTCCAAAACGTTAGTACTTGATGACTAGTTTCACCAATTCTTTCTTTTCTTTTGAGAATTCTACTTCTATAAAAAAACTATTATATATATTAAAAGAGAATTTAATTCTTTTAAAAGGACTTTTTTAAGTTAGAAAATAGTTTTATTTTTTCTCCTTTGTAAAGTTTTACTGAAGTTAGTTCAGTACTCTATAACGTAGCGAATGTCTTTGGGGGGCACAGACCTTTTTGGTTTTTTATATAAAAATATATTTAAATAAAAAGGCACATATTAGATCAAAATATCATTTATGCCTTTTAATTTAAAGATTTATTTATGGATTGTTCTATTTTCAAATATATATATACATATGCTGGAACTTTTTATCTATATATATAATTGCCTTATTCTGTCTGAAGCTCACGGATAGAATGCGCGCCCATTGGCTGCCGGCGAACACGTGTCCTCCCTGCCCCCCTCTAGACAACCCTGTTATCAGCTGTGTGATACATACACCTGTCTATAGCGGCCATTCTAGACAACCCTGATATCAGCAGTGTGTTACATCCACCTGTCTATACAGACCACCCTGTCTATAGCGACCACTGACCACCCTGCCTATAGCGACCACTCTAGACAACCCTGTTATCAGCTGTGTGATACATCCACCTGTCTTTACAGACCACCCTGTATATAGCGGCCATTCTAGATAACCCTGTTATCAGCTGTGTGATACATACACCTGTCAATAGCGGCCACTCTAGACAACCCTGTTATCAGCTGTGTGATACATACACCTGTCTATACAGTCCACCCTGTCTATAGCGGTCACTTTAGGCAACCCTGTTATCATCAGTGTGTTACATTCACCTGTCTATACAGACCACCCTGTCTATAGCGGTCACTTTAGGCAACCCTGTTATCTGCAGTGTGATACATACACCTGTCTATACAGACCACCCTGTCTATAGCGGCCACTCTAGACAATCCTGTTATCAGCTGTGTGATACATACACCTGTCTATACAGACCACCCTGTCTATAGCGACCACCCAAGACAATGTTTTTAAAATATATTCGCACTCGGGTAAAACCCGGGCGTTGCCCGGGCCATTCGTCTAGTATGAAATATACGATATAAGTCGATGGACGAGTGGGTAACACCCTCGATTCCCAACAGCCATGAACCGGGATTGAATCCCGCGTTAACATTTTGTTTAATATGTGAATAACCTTCACATATTGTTCATTAATATCATAAACTAGGTTGTTCTTTTTGAGCAATACTCGATAAAAACAGGCGAGTTGCCCCTCAAAATATTGGAACAATAAAATACTTTTAAATCCAATATATGCATAATTTCTGAATATATATATAGTTCTTGTCTAAATCCCGATATACATGCTAAAAGGTACAACTTAAGTTTTGTCCATGAGTGTATATTTCAGAGTTATTGTCTGAACCCAGATATACATGTTAAAAGGTAAAACTTCCTTAAGTTTTGTTCATGAGTGTATATTTCAGAGTTATTGTCTAAATCCAGATATACATGCTAAAAGGTAAAAGTTCCTTAAGTTTTGTCCATGAGTGTACTTCAAATTAAATATATTTATACAAAAGTTTGTTTAAAGCTTTACACTTTGAAAAAATCAACAGTCATGTATGATCACCAAAAACGTTTCACAATAAACTTTTTGACAGTTGACAAGTCTATATCTTGTATTAATCCTAACCACAAAATAATGCAATTTTTTTACAAAAAATATAATTATATCAAAATTCTAGTTCCTAGGAGAATTTTATCACTATGAACATTTTAAAAATATGTTGAATATCTTCCTGAAAATATTTTAAAATGCTTTATGAAAATTAATTTGAAGTTTTTAAAATGTAAAACATTCTTCAACAAAAGAAGAAAGTGTAATTCCTTCATAAATGCTAGGGTCATGGTTTTTCAATTACCTTAAATTAATTTAAAGGGGTTTTAATAATTAATTTCCCAGCATGCTACGTTATTTTTTAATAGTTAAGAAGAATAGAGGTTGACATATATAAAAAAACGTTGGCCAATTTAGAGTTGATAATTTATTAAACCCTTTTAAAAGAATAAATTTAAACAAAAGAATGTTTTTTTTTTAGAATGTGTTTTGTAATTATTTTCCCCGTAAATCAGGTTAGTAAACTTCTAATTATATAATAGTTAGAGGTGATTAATATGCTATTGTTTCGTAGCCTTTTTGTTATAAAGTAAAAAATAGATTTCCATTCATTTACCTTTTTTGCATATTTTATTCCAACGTTTGAACCACTCCCTGTTGCCATTTATAAAATAAACTTCTATTATGATTTTAAAATTGTCCTGTAGATTTATATGCAAAAGTAATATATAATAATTATACAAATTTTGTCCTATTTTGTATATTCTTTTCTGTACATTGTTGTTGTTATTGTGTCCAATGAAGAGTCTCAGATGTCTCCGTACATCTCTATCACAGCAATGTCCTCTATCTTGGGTGTGTAAAGCTGCTGTTCTGGGTCCATATCAATTTTCTGTTGTTGTTGTGTCCAATGAAGAGCCTCAGATGTCTCCATGCATCTTTATCACAGCAATGCTCTCTATCTTGAGTGTGTAAAGCTGCTGTTTTGGGTCCATGTCAATTTTCTGTTGTTGTTATGTGCAATGAAGAGCCTCAGATGTCTCCATACATCTCTATCACAGCAATGTCCTTTATCTTGAGTGTGTAAAGCTGCTGTTTTGGGTCCATGCCAATTTTCTGTTGTTGTTGTGTGCAATGAAGAGCCTCAGATGTCTCCATACATCTCTATCACAGCAATGTCCTTTATCTTGAGTGTGTAAAGCTGCTGTTTTAGGTCCATGTCAATTTTCTGTTGTTGTTATGTGCAATGAAGAGCCTCAGATGTCTCCATACATCTCTATCACAGCAATGTCCTTTATCTTGAGTGTGTAAAGCTGCTGTTTTGGGTCCATGCCAATTTTCTGTTGTTGTTGTGTGCAATGAAGAGCCTCAGATGTCTCCTTGCATCTCTATCACAGCAATGTCCTTTATCCTGGGTGTGTAAAGCTGCTGTTTTGGGTCCATGTCAATTTTATGTTGTTGTTGTGTGCAATGAAGAGCCTCAGATGTCTCCGTACATATCTATCACAGCAGTCGTTCTCTATCTTGGGTGTGTAAAGCTGCTGTTATGGGTCCATGTCAATTTTCTGTTGTTGTGTCCAATGAAGAGCCTCAGATGTCTCCATGCATCTTTATCACAGCAATGTTCTCTATCATGGGTGTGTAAAGCTGCTGTTTTGGGTCCATGTCAATTTTCTGTTGTTGTTGTGTGCAATGAAGAGCCTCAGATGTCTCCATACATCTCTATCACAGCAGCAGCAATGTCCTCTATCTTGGGTGTGTAAAGCTGCTGTTCTGGTTCCATGTCAATTTACTTTATATAAGAGGTATACGGTGCTTACCTTACATCTCTGAACACTCGGATTTTCCTGGAAAATCTCTTAAAGATTTCTTGAAAAAAGCCATGGTCCACCTGTGCTGTGTGAGCAGAAGAGCTCAAATTGACTTGTTCCATATGTAAATACCTGTTTTATTTCCTCTTTTCGCTTTCCACTTCTTCCACCCATATTTCCAAAAAAAGATTTTTTTTCCAAATCCATATTCTTATTTTCCATAGGATTTTTCAAATAATAATCTGTATATATTTACCATGTGTATATAATATTTCTCCATTTTTACCCCTTTGTATATTTCCCACTTTCATGGGTTTCTCCGTCTTGTAACCCCAAGGAGAATCCTCTGTAAAACCTGTGTGTCTTAATAAATGTTTTTGTGTGTGTGTGTGTATATAAGAGGTATGTTAATTAAAAGGCGTCTTTTAATAGTTTAGCTGAAAGATACTGATGCCAGTTGCAAATCAGTAGATACATTTTAATTTAAAAATATATATATATATTTTTTTAAGCACCCAACATCAGATCAGAATTTCACTTTTGTACAATTTATATCTTAAGCGGCATATATATATATATACACTCATAGACAAACCTTAAGGAAATGAAAAGTCTTTGATGTCACAGGTTGTCTATTTTTTTTTTTTTTTTTTGAAGGAGACAGAGGTTTTGTTGTTCACACTTGGTTATCTGGTGTGTCTTCAATAAAGGTCACTGTAATATCTTTCAGAGGTATTGTTTGAATCCCGATATACATGCTAAAAGGTCCATAACGAATCATTGAACATAAGCTTTAAGGTCAATATATAAATATGTCATTTATAATAACCCCCTCCCCGATTTTAAAATATTTAATTCAAAATATTGTTTCTAATCAGGCAGTTTGCTTTTCTCTAAATTACCATGTAAAAGATAGTAATTAGATCAAGTATTAGATAAAAGGTAATATATATAAACCTTAATTAACATTAATAAACACATACAAATTAAAACGTGAAAATTTGCATAAAATTTAAATTATTCTGGGAATAAGTTGAATAAGCGTGGTTAGCTTTTTTTCTCTCTATTAATCAAGAAATGATATTTGGCCAATTATTATGGAATAATTAAAAAATACAACAATGAGTTGATTATTTATTCCGACAGATGGCGCAAACAATCAGTAATTTTGAGTTGCACGATCAGAAGAAGCTTTTATATTTACTAATAATAAAATAAGAGAATTGCATCTTCTGTATTTAAAAGTTTCTGGTAGCTTGCGCCATCTGTCGGAAGAAATATCAACCATTCGTTGACTTTTAATTATTATAAAATTAGCCTCGGTTCAAAATCACATTAATAGGTACCGCTCAACAAGAGCAACCTAGTTCATGATAAGTAAAACAATGAATAAAATGTGATGGTTATTCACTTATTAAACAAAATTTTAACACGGGATTCAATCCAAGTTCATGACTGTCAGGAATCGAGGGTGTTACCCACTTGTCCACCGACTTTTTTTTTTTTAATTAGCCTATACCTTTTCATGATTAATCAATAAAGCTAACTACCTATGCGTTTCATGCTGTTGGCTCTCAATAGTGTGGTGAAAGCTGTACCTAAAAGACCAAAAAAACTTGTCTTTTTGCCTGAAAACGCGTACATGGTAAATTTTTCTTGATATTTTAGAAGGACATTTTACCAAGTCTATAATAATAAAAAAAAATCAACCATTAGTTGATATTTATACCGATAGATGGCGTAAGTCATCAGTAAATTTTAATTTCACAATCGGAAAATGACACTTTCTTTTAATTTATCAAACTGATACCAGTACAATTTCACTTTTTCACTATTTTTTCTCATAACAAAATGTTTGGTAAACGATTTTTAAAACAGAAATCCTAAATTTAGAAACTTTAAGATACTTATGAAACCTCTCACATGATAATAAAAATAAAAAGAAAAAATTAATATTATTTAAAAAACCCATTAACTCTATTTAAAATAAAACATTTATTTCACCACACCTATTAACCATTTCTGTTTACAATTAAATTAAATCTATTTTATTTTTTCATTTTACTCATTTATATAAAAACAAACAAAAAATAATCTATTTACTTTCACTTTTTTACTTCCCTCTTATCCATTTTAATGGTGTTGATTGTGTTGTTTACGAAGCCTATTTTTTTAAGCCTATTTTCAACACGTCAAAATGTATTTGACAAAAGTCCTTAATATTTAACTTTGTAAGTATGAAAGATTGATTTTTTTTTTCCTTTTTCTGTCAAAATTTGTTTATGTTGAAGTAAATATGATTTGACCCTTTTTTTTATTTTTTCAAAAATTTCTACTTTCCAGGAAAATTTATAAAGAGATTTTTTAATCCCTCGAGATATTTCCAAGTTAAACTATAGATATAAAATGTTATTAAATTTTATGGATGAAGTTTATTTTTAAAAATATATTTTTTTTTCGGATATTTTAGATGAGTTTGTTTTTCTCGAGCTAAGTTTATTTAGGGTTTGAGTTTTTAAAGATTTTTTTTTCCTTAAGAGCTAAAAGCACACATTAAGTTTTGATATAGTTTTTAAAAATATATTTTATTAATAAATTAATATGTTCTTTTAAAATTTAAATATATGTATATTTTTATTATAATATATATTATTTATTACTAGAATATATTCTGTATGTCTCGCAATTGTGAATTGGAAATTAGAAGCTGTTTAAACAGAAATGCAATATGTTTAAATCACGTACCTGTCCAATATTGTGATCCGTTGTTGACGTCAATGGCCGACCTGATCTTGAATCATCTGCGATTTTCTTACGGCCATCTTTAAAACGTTTATACCAAAAATAAACTTGCGTTCGTGACAATTTTTTCGTCTTCATAAGCTTCATTCATTAATGCTAATGTCTCTGTGAAAAGACTTTTTTTAATTTTACACAAAATTTAATATTTGCCCTTTATAATATTAGAAATATTATTTTTAACATAAATATATTTAAAGACTTGCACTACGCTGATGAGGGCCAACAGCCCGAAACGCGTACGTAGCTAGCTTCTCTGTGATTAACCAAGAAAGAGGGTATATGGCCAATTCTCTGGAATAATTTAAAATCAACAATTAGTTGATATTTATTGCCACAGATGGCGCAAGCCATCAGCAACTTTGATGCCTTTAAAAATGTATTTATCCACCTGATTACTCTGTAAACTGGCGAATCCTGCATAGGACGAGAGGTCCTCAATAAAGGCTTTTGTTGTTGTTATCCACCTGATCCCAGTACAATTTCAGTTTTGTATTATTATTGTTTATAATACATATTTACATATCTACCTTTACATTTGAAAAAAAATCAACAAGCAAATCAAGGTTCAGGTTTCTTTAACGCTTTTTATTTCCATAGCTTTCGGACCAAAATGATCTTCAACAGGAGAACTATAACTTCCACCCAACTATATTGTAACATAGTATTCATTAATTTTATTTATGTAACATAGTATTTCTTAATTTTATTATTTTTTATTTAACAGAATGGTCATTTTTATGTTTTATATCTTGCGACTCTGTAAATTTCCCTCGTGGCTTATCTTTTGTTTACCTTTGATAGTTTGTCCTTCCCTGAAATAAATTTTGTTTCCTCTTGAAGTTTTTGTCTTCCCTAATTTTCCACGTGGCAATATAATAATCAATATTTTTCGGCGAAATATATATTCATCACACACATATATAACTCTTTAATTTATAACATATCTCTGTCTTCACAATTTAACAAAATCAACAATCAATCCAGGGCTAGAGCCAGAGACATATATAGTTAGCTGGAAGTCATACTTCTAGTTTTCCTGGTAAAGGCATGTTGGCCTGAGAGTTAGAGAAATAAATAAAAATAGTTAAAGAAATCTAGCTCTGGATTTCTTGTTGATTTGTTGAATATTATTTTTTATTAAAATCACACACACACACACAAAGCCTTTATTAAGACGTTAGTCTTATACAGATTCTCCGTACAAGGTGTAATAACAGGAAAAGAGCAGCACAGGAAACCAGTAGTTCCGCAACTATATACAATTATTAGTAATAAGGAAAAGTAAGATTTAATATGAAAGGTCGACGCCACTCCCCAAGTCTTCAATTCCATAAGCGCGGAGCAGAAATAGGGACTAAGTTATTTAGTTCGCCATAAATATGGCATCCAGACACAAAAAAGGAGGTTTACTCCAGCACAGCCATCCATATTACCAGCTCCGCAATCTCATCGTCGACCAACACGATGGCCCCTCGATGTTTCGTCATCATTCTGAGGTGTAAGAACAATAGCTTCCAAGTTCTTTTTTCTCCCTCTTTACACCTACTGCCTTGTAAAAATTATATAGGGCCTGAGCAACTAGTCTGCTTTTTTGGGCACTGGTTAACATCATTTGGATTGACCTAAGTTGGCTGGTGTCTACCATTGAAAAGAATGTCCTTCTCTCCTCACTAATTTTTTATTAAAATCAAAAAAGTCATATCCCGACCACGCTAACATGAACTTTTAGATGGCAGAGCCTTTTTTTTGATTTTAATAACAAACACCTGACCTTTTTTTATTATTTTTTCACATTATTATTTATGTGAAAAATAGTAAAAATGTGATATTGTACTGGGATAAGGTTCATAAATTAAAAAAAAAAAAGAAAAAAAAAGGCATCTCGTTATCGGGAAATTGAAAGTTGCTGATGGCTTGCGCCATCTATCGGAATAAATATTAACTATTCGTTGATTTTTAATTATTCCAGAATATTATTATTTATGTCTTAGCAAAGTTTCGCTGAAGTTTGTAGCATTACGTAATGGTAAGCAAAAATGAAATGTAAGCTATTTGTATAAGAAATCAAAGTATTTATACTTTACACGATTGTTTTTTTTTTTACTAAAATGTTTCCTACTGTCCTTACTGCAATAGAAAAAATATTGGGAGGGCCTGGCTCATCAGTGGTGGACCCACGAGCCGTTTCGCCAGTTTAGTCAAACAACCATATTTGCTATGAGATTACATGTATGTATATATCTACTGTGGTATTGGATGGTTCTGCTTATATAGTACACCTATCCCCCGATTTACACGGTACTTGTTTTACACGGTACTTGTTTTACACGTTTTCGTTTTTACACGGTTTTCCAAATAAGTTTTTTTTTTGTTGTTGTTTTTATCGCACTATACTAAATGCTACTGTGATTGAACACATGCGCTGTGCACACATCTCACGAGGAATCCCGACCTTATTTGCTGACTACATATTTTAACCTGTCAATGCATTTTATTTCTGTGTACACCTATCCCCCGATTTACACGTTTTTTCTCAGGAACGTATCTACCGTGTAAATCGGGGGATAGGTGTAATATAATTTTATTCGCGATCGAACGTTGTTGTACGTATTACATCCCAAACACGATGCTACGCCAACCATCTCTGTCTTGAGCTCGATGTGCCATCTCGGCGACCGTTAAGCCAGTGAGTTACTTTAATTGGCCCACGAAGCGTGTCGGTGGGCATCCAGGTATGTGTCGCCTAATGTGACTGAAGAATCTCAAACAATTCCGTTGTATACGTCTCATAAGTCTCTGTTTATAAACCTGGCGGGAATTCTTAGTTCAGGTATTTAATGAATCTATGGACATGAGCTTAGAGGACAGTAATATCAACATAGTAGTTGTATTGCGAATACATATTTATTATTTAACGACTAAAGATTTCTTAATTATATTGTCACAAAGATAGAGGTCGGCGGCATCCATATCTATATATATAAAAATCAATGTTTGTATGCTTGTTTGTTTGTATGTTTGTTTGTTTGTATGTCCGGTATACAAATTCGCAGTAGTTCACTAATTCAAACCAAAATTTCCATACATAGGTAAAAAAATACGGGGAAGACGATAGTCTATTTTAAAAAATATATAAATCAATTATTAAAACTATATATTCAAATTATTCTACTTAGCTCACGAACAGCGCCCTCTATCAAAGATTAGATTAAATTATGCTGATGCAAACAAATAGATAATGCTAATAACAAACAATTATAAAAAAAATCTTATCTAAATATATATCACTCGGGTAGATATGCACACGGGTCAATCCCGGGGCGAAGCCCGGGTCACCCGTCTAGTTTCTTATAAAACATAAACACTTCGACCAGTTAAAATTTTATTTTATCAACGTTTCAACAAAAATATTTTGTCTTTTTCAGGAGAAATAAATAAAAATAAAAGAATTTGGCGTTAAAAATTGGTTTTGCTGAAACATTGAGAAAATAAAACTTCAACTAGGCGAAGTGTCTATTTTTTAAAAGAAATATATTGTCATAATTAAATATAAGAGGCGCAAAGTGTAACTCAGTACTGGGGTTTTATTGTTAAATTTCCTAAACTGAAAGTGAGAGAGAGATATAGATTGAAGCTGATTTTTTTTCATAGCGGTAACCCGGGCTCCTGGAGCGTAAATGTTCATATAAGATTATATAAGGTTAAATACATAAAATGAATAAATAAGATTAACAATGATAGATATATGAATAAATAGATATAAATAGATAAAATAATTGATAAATATACATATATATATATTATATAATCTAAAATTCAAATATTTCTATATTTTAAAAAATATATATTTTATTCATTGATAATTTTACTTTTGTTATCATCGTTTTTAGAAAGACTTTCAGTTTTTGTTGTATAGTTTTGTTGTAAATATGCGTAGTTATCTATCCTTTTAAATCACTAATATAGGATTAACTTTATAAATTCTATATAATGTGAAACTAACAAATGTGTAATATTTCCTCAAGTAATTGAAAATAAAAGCTACTTGACGGTAAATAATTATCTTTTTTTTTTAACACGACTGCACTCAACCCTTCATCTTATCGATCCTTTGTCTTATCAACCCTTTATCTAACAACAACAACAAAATATTCATAACATATATATAAATATATATACAAGGTCTTCATTGGTGGCGCCCACCGCGAGAAAAGACTCCGCCACCGATGGACTGCGAGAGAAAGGTATAGAGAGAGAATTTGTTTAAATCAACAACCATGAAAACTATTTGATCAATTTAGTGGACATTTTCAATTACGATATAATTAGAGTATATTCCAAGATCCTATTTCTAATTATGGCTCTAGCTAACTTTGAGAAAGAGAGAAAAAAAAAAAAGTCTCTCCCTAATTTGCATATTAGCTGAACAATTGTTATTAATTCTCTATTTACAAACATACACTATGCAAATTTCGTGACAATATTTACATACCTTCCATTTATCCATTGTTGAATATAAGATCTTAATCAATATGATTTATCCATTGGTTTGGATTAATGATTTGTTCATTAGAGGTATATAGGAAGGCAATCTCTACTGGAATATCTCCTGCCCACCATGTCATCATTTGGACTGATTACTGTGCGGATTAACAAGGATTACTCCGCAGGACTCATTAGTGGCACACGACAATGGTCCTTGGTCAAATATATTTATAGTTAGATCACAGAATACACATCAGCAATTTACGTAACAATGCTATTTTTAGCGCATTGTTTAGATATAAATACATTTGTAAAACATATAATTATTACTTTGTTTTCTAAATTAGTTTAGTGTAAAAGTCTTTTATTTATGCAAATTAATTTATGTGTCTCACCTACAAAGAAATAATTACAGTTATTTGATAAATATTTGGTATAAATTATTTTAAATATTTGCATGCTAAATTCATCTTATAAAATGAAAACTTCACGTAAAAATAGTTTTAAAAACGTCGCCTCGTGATAGGGAGATAAATTTCAGGAATCTCTCCCCCCCTTTCGGTTGGTTACTTTTATTTACATACTACTTTTGAAAGTATAACGGTAATATGACGAAACGGTATTTTAAATGGTGTAGAAGTGTAGTGATGATTCAGAACATTTGAAGAGCTTCAATTCTTTGATCCTATGGTCATACATCAGAAGAGAAGAGGAAAATCTAGAGGAAACCCTTTGTTAAAAGGATAATTGAACAGAAGGGGTTAAAGACCCCCCCAAAAAAAATGAACTGACCAAATTGGATAAATCACCAGACTGACCTTGGAAGAAACAAAACAGATGGCCAGAGACAGAACAAAACGGAGAGATTATATTAAAAAGGGCGTATCTGGTTCTGTGAAATTTTAAAAAAAGTTCATTTTTATTATTTCGAGGGATTGTTCCCTCTCTTTATCAATTTATGGCACAAAATTTAAATTTTTTATTCTTTTTTAGTACAAAGAATTTATAAAGAGGGAGAAATTCCTCGAAAAAGCGATTGCTCGAAGCATATTATATATTTATAATTATATGTAATTTTGCTGTCCTAAAAGCTTATGTCCATAGTTCATTTAAAATACCCATTCGAAGAGTCAAGCATCAGTATCACTATAAAAGGAAGTTCCAAAAATGCAATATAACAGCGGTATGGTAGATTAAACTGGCGAAACCGCTGGGAGGGTTCACCACTGATGAGCCAGGCCCTCCCTTTAATTTTTCCATTGCAGTAAGGGTAGTAGAAATTGTTTTATTTTAAAAAGAATTTTACGCGTCTAAAAATAGTTTTGTAATGTATAAAAGTGTGTGATATCTTTCACAGATCCAGGTACACCCATTTTATATAATTATATTTAATGGATTACCTTTTAATTCAAAATTTAGATAGTTGATAAATAAGGTTACCTACACTAATAAACAAAACTTAAGGAAGTGGAAAGTATTTGATGTCGCCAGTCGTATGTTTTTAATGAGACAGAGGCAATTTTGTTCACACTTGGTTATCTGGTGTCTTCAATAAAGGTCACGGTAATATCTTTCAAGAGTTATTATCTGAATCTCGATATACATGCTGAAAGGTACAACTTCCTTAAGTTTTGTCCATGAGTGTATAGTGGTCATCTCGTGTCTTCAATAAAGCTCACTGTAATATCTTTCAAGAGTTATTATCTGAATCTCGATATACATGCTAAAAGGTACAACTTCCTTAAGTTTTATCCATGAGTGTATATTTCAGAGTTATTGTCTGAATCCCGATATACATGCTAAAAGGTACAACTTCCTTAAGTTTTATCCATGAGTGTATATTTCAGAGTTATTATCTGAATCTCGATATACATGCTAAAAGGTACAACTTCCTTAAGTTTTATCCATGAGTGTATATTTCAGAGTTATTGTCTGAATCCCGATATACATGCTAAAAGGTACAACTTCCTTAAGTTTTATCCATGAGTGTATATTTCAGAGTTATTAACTGAATCTCGATATACATGCTAAAAGGTACAACTTTCTTAAGTTTTATCCATGAGTGTACTTCTATTAATCAAGTGTGTGTGTGGTATTTTTCCTATTAGAGGCAGAGAAATACAGTAATGGTAATAAGTCAGGGAAAACGTTGAAACACCATGAGATTTCTATGATAAAAGATGGTAACCCCATCAACGCTGAGAGCACTCGCTCAACCATTCGCACGTTCAGGCACGAGAACTGTAATAAACAAAACAATTTGAAGTAGGGGTCTAAAAAAACGCTGTCATATTCATTAATACTTGACGATATATTCAAAACGTCTTACAACTAACATCCAAAAATTTGTCTAAAAAATCTAAAAGTCATTGAATTACTTTTTCTTATAAATATCAAAATGGTTTAGAACTCCAATTTAGAAATAAAACCTCCCAAAAATGCGTAGAAAAAAGCCATAAACTTTTAACTGATTTTGGAAAAATGTTCCTATAAATTTTTTTGATTGTTAAATCTGATATCATATAACAAGATCGTGTACATATGTGGCATTGAGAACTATATATAAAAGTTGTTAAAGAAAGTATGTGTGAATATGCAAATAAGTGGTCAAGTGTTTGGCTCACTTGGAATGAAAGAAGAAATCTTGAAGAATGTCTTTAGTTCTGACCATTCACCTTTTCATCACTACAATAGCATTTTGCAACAGCGCGAGGGCAACATTTGACAACTTTCATAAATCCAATGACTACATGAAGTCCAAAAACTTTCCTGAAAACTCAGCCGCCGATTTTGTCAATGATGAAAGCCTTTCTCCAAACAGTCAAATATTTATGCAACAACCATGGAGGAAGTTTCCTGCAAAAGATATAGAGGCAGTCAATCCTCAAGGCTATCAATGGTACTATGGACCAAAGTCTGAAGAAGAGAAAATCATAGGAAAAAGTTCAGGGAAACATTACCTACAACAAATTGCCATTCCGGAGTATCCAAAGAGATACAAGAGCTATTTAAGAACGTATAATCAAAGAGAGGCCTTACACAAGAATCCTGGAAGAAAGATTTTCATCCCAAACTACCCTCCAGGAGTGCCTATCCCACCTCCCTATAAGATCCCAGGACGATACATGTTCAGGCCGGATGTCAAATTACCAAATGAGTTTGTTTATCGAAGACGAAGGCCGCAATTCTCGCCTTTTGATGATTATAGAAAAGTTTCTGGTCGTTTTAACATCATCACGGGGAATTCGCCGAGCAGTACGACTATTGCAGTTTTTGGAGCCATGGGCACAGCGATCCTACTGGTTGTAGGATACCTAGCCAGGGGCAAGATTGCCAAATTGCTGCGTTTACTACCTTCCAACATCCCTGGTGGCCGATCGTCGACAGATCGTCTCTACCCCAGCACAGAGACAGTGCATCTAGAACCCCCAGTGAAAGAGAAACTGATAGACAGTGCATTGAAGAACGCTGACCTTGAGAAATGTTTCAATGAAATCGACGTAAGAGACAAATACGTGTCACCCGAACATCGGGAAAAACTTTCTAAACTCCTCCATGCGCGTCAATAGAACGTTTTTTTTTTTATCAAAACACTTTTTTTTTTGTCTTGAAATCTTTTTTTTCATTTCCCCATTTCTTATCCCTTTTTTGTCTCTTTATAGACTCTTATTAAATTCGTGTTTAATATATTACAACTATAAATATATCTATCTCCTAGAAAGTACCATATTTGCATATTTCCCGGGAGGAATTATCGACCGAATAAGAATTGAACACAAATTACACCCAGCTATCGATAACACACTGTCGCCCTCTTTTTCAACGGTTGCCATAAAGTCTAAACAAAGATAAATCATTGATATACAAATTTAAATTGTATAAATAATAATATAATAATATAAATAATAATATAAATTGTTCCTACTACTGATTATAAATTATAATAATTTGCATAAAATAAGATTTTAGCGATAGGTTTCTATGACGTATACAAATAGACAAACTTTCGAGATACTGATCCTTGTAAATAAGTGTTATGATTTTCCTAAGCAATTTTGTATATTAAAGAAACTCAAAAGATCTAAACAAGAAAAATTCGTTTTTATTTCGAAAAACTGGACGAGTTTTCAATCCAAAATGCTCATCATGCTGTTTATAATTGGTAGGTTTATTAACGCTAGAGTTTATGGGAGTAACAACAATTATGTATTAAGTATAATATCATATTAAACAGTGGGCTTTTTTTTAAAGAAATAAAATCATTAAGTATATGCTTTTTTTTCACCTTTTTTTTCAAAAAAAAAAAAAAAGTTCTACTGTCCTTATTACGATGAAAAAATATTGGAAGGGCTTGGCTCACTTCAATAAGTTCTGTTCATGAGTGTACGTTATGCAAATTTCCTTCAATGGTTCACCAAATTCACAGGAGATTTTCAAATATGTGACTCAAATATTATTTCCACATTTAAATATAGGTTGATATTAATCAAGCACAATAATGATTGTATAATACTATTTATCTATATTTAATTAAAAAGGCATTTATTGAATCAAAATATCATTTATTTACCAATATTTCAGTTGGCTGAATGCCAACCTTTATCAAGGTGTTATTAATGTGTGTGTTAATAAAGGTTGGGTTCAGCCAACTGAAATATTGGTAAAATAAATGATATTTTGATCCAATATATGCCTTTTTAATTAAATATTTTTTATGGATTGTCCTATTTTCAAATTTATCTGTATATTAAGGTAAAAAATTGATACCTTAAATAGGTTGTTAATTTATTCATTTTAGAAGTAAGTTTTCCAATCTGGTTTTTTAGTTTTGACTACTTGTTGTTTTGGAATGTTAGGATAATTTCTCATCATTTGTTCAACCAATTTATCATTGTATCGTTCCCATAGTAATCTTTTAGAGTAGAGCATTAGAATTTCGTTAACCGTTGGTAAATCCTGGATCATCTCATTGTAGAGTTTATCTGTGAAACTACGACGTACATATCTGTTTAACAGGATGGTAGGAGCTAGGAGTACTGTTGCATCATTATCTGCCAATATGTAACTACGGCTTAAATCTTCCCCCACACTGAAATAATGTCCAGGTTGTAATATGCAAATAGATAAGATTTTCTTATGAAAAATTTCTCCCGGTTTCAATTTTTTATTTTGATTTGCCATTTTTAATTCAATTCCTTTACCTTTAGGTGTTTCAATAAAATGTAGATATTGGGTTACACGACATTTTCCTCGAATAATGAAATAACTCCAAACTGGTTTTTCTGTAACGCCTCCAAGAATTAATGTATCTTTTGGATAATATTTAACAATTGAATTTGATATGATTACATCGAAATTCTTTTCGGACCAATGAACATCACTGAATGATGGTAAATGATAAAGTGCATATACTCGAGTATTATATTCACGATCAATGAAATCACGAAGAATATCTTCAAAATCTTCTTTAAAACAGGTAAAAAAGTTTGTCGTTACTTTACAAATGATCGAAGCAGTTCGTCTAACATGTTTTAACAGACTGATTTCACCAATTTGAGCACCAGCACCAAGTTCGGCAACAATTAGTGGATTTTTGATTTTAGGAATATAAATTCCAACATTGACAAGTCCATTGTAGATTATATACATTGCCAAACCTTCATCGTGTTGTTTCATTACAGTCTGTCCTTTATAATACGTACTTAGAAGTAAAACTTTTGATAACCGTTTCAAGATCTCTTCAGGAAATTTCTCGAAATACGGAACATGACGAAGTACAATTACACATTCGACAATATCCATATCTGTACGTTCCTCACTGCGAAGTTTGAAAATTTTGGAAACATTTGGAGTAAGGACTCCGGGTCTTGGTTTCTTGATACGCTTAAATAAAGAAAGATCAAGAAATCCTTGAGCTTCTTTTACTTCAGCTTTTGCCAATTCTTCTTTCTTTGATGGTGTTGCATCAGCTGGTTTTGCCAGTTTCTTCCTGACCACCACGAAGTTGACAAGGAAACGAAAGAAAAAGCCCTTCTTGACATTTTGCATCGTGATAGAGAGATTGAAGAATTTATTTTTTAGATTGATGCTTCTAAAAATAGACCAAAGATGAGCATCACCTATCTCTTCAGTTATCTCTAACAATGGTTAATATAAGGATTAAGGGGGATTAAGATAACTTATCTAATGGTATTTTACCTTTTTTAACCTTCAAGCTTTGCATAGAAGTGATTAACAAGTTGCATTGGTTTGATGTATTTAAACGGGTGAGGGATGCCCTCTTTGTGTGTGTAAGTCAAAAATAAGAAAAAATATACAGTTAAACCTGTCTATAGCGCCCCCTCTTGGGACTCACCAAAATAGGGTGCTATATAGAGGGGGTACTATAGACAGGTCACTTTTAATGTAAAATGTTTACATTTTAATATTTAAAATCGGGCGCTATAGAGAGGAAGGCGTTATTTAGAGGGGGTGCTATAGACAGGTTTAACTGTATATATAAAAGTTCAGGTGTTGATATTAAAAACAAAGTAGACATATCCTGACTTTAGCGTTTTAGATGATAGAGCGCCATCTAGTGGAACAAAAATCAACAAAACGTTGATAAACTAAGAAATGGGTTTGGCCAAATATTATTGAACAAGCTTAAATCAATTTTTAATTCATTTTTGTTCCTCTAGATGGCGCTCTGCCATCTAAAAATGTTCATGTGAGTGATCAGAATATGTATTTTTAGTTAATATATTTACATATTGTCTCTAAACCTCCATACGTTTCCCAAAGAATTATTCTTCAGTGCCCTAGCTATATAAATAATACATTTCAATACAATATAAAGAGAGATTAAACTGGCGAAACCGCTGGAAGAGTCCACGAATGATTAACCAGGCCATCCCAATATTTTCACCATTGCAGTAAGGGCAGGAGAAATTTGTTACATTTGAAAAAGAAACATTCGCGTTATTTAGCTTATATTTCTTTTAAAAATCAATTACAGAAGCTTTCGGGAAATCCTTTATCATCTTGAAGAAAGCTTCTATAATTATTTTTTTGTAAAAGAAAAGGTTGTGAGGTGTTACCTTTTTGTCAAAACCTTATATTATCATTATTACAGTTTTTATAAATTTGTATAATACAAGTTGGAGAAACATTTGCAAGTGAAAAGGTCGTACTGCTTTTCATATATGTAGATATGTGGTGCACTTACACCCCTGGAGCAGATGGCAACCCAGGCCTTACGGTCCACAAGCCGGAAACTAAAGAAAACTATTTTGTATATTGTTGCATCAATTTTAATGCGCCCTACATTTATCCAAAATATTCTATTATATTTAAAATTTATTTTAAGCAGATTATTTAGATTATCATCATTCCTTTTGTAATATTTTATTGTACATATATCTTGATTGCTTATTGGAGCGAGAGAGGACCTATCTTGGTGCACTTACAGTAAAAACAGTCGCCAACTTCTACCCACCATGATTATAATGACCTGTACTACGTGTACTAGGTGTGGAATAATGGATCTCCACCCGCCGTCCAGACAGCTTGGGTGACTGTAAACACGGCGGCGTCTGCCTGCATCAAAGGAGCCGCCAACATAAACATCAGAACACGGCTGGTTTTGCTACCCACCAGTCGCGTGTTTTCCTCTGTCCTCTTAATATGTATTAAATAAAGTTAGTTAGAAGGAGATTTTTACCCCCTCCTTTCTGCTATTTAGTGATCTTATTTAAATCCTTGCAACAGCCCACAAAGAATCATCACAGCGAATTCTTCTACCGAATCTCGCTCAGTGTTTTGTGAACCGACTACCCTACATTTCTACACAAAATGGCGTCCCCGCGGGTGGGCTTCTGACAAGGCAAGATCAAGTGGATTAACGGCGGAGTACAAGTTCAAGACTTAAGATAAGTACCTTTTGTTTTACCCTATGTTTATAGTGTTTTTTGAAAAATGGAAATTTTAAAAAGACATAGAAATTTACTTAGAAAGCGACTAACTCGCAGCTTGAAGACGACAGAAGAGTTTCTGTCAGGTACTCCACCGATACCTGTAGAGGACATTGAATGTAATAGAGAGATCATTGAAGAAACTCACAGTGAGCTTCTTGTGATCCAAGGCAAGATAAGAGACTTCATGCTAACTTCAGACGTTAGCGAAGAGGAACTAGAGCAAGACGATGAGGAAGCCTTGCAATATACCCAGAGATATAAGAGGATATATAAAAAATGTCTCGCTCTTGTTGAACCCAGGATCACTGCATCCAGTCCCACGACCAGTGAAGTGAGCTTCGCTTCTAGCTCACACCATAGAACTGTAAAACTACCCAAGATAGAATTAAAGAAGTTTACAGGAGAAATAAAAGATTGGTTGGGATGGTGGGCACAGTTCAACAAGATACATGTCGATCCTACTTTAGAAGACAGCGACAAGTTTCAGTATCTTGTGCAATCTATGTCGCCGGGAACCAGAGCTAGTAAACTGGTTGATAGTTACCCCCTGACTGCCGAGAATTACCCCAAAGTTATAGAAACTTTGACAGAAAGATTTGGAAGGCCTGAACTGTTGCAACAGGTCTATGTCAGGGACCTTATCCGCCTTATGATCGACTGCTCCTCCAAACAACAGTTGAAGGTGACTTCATTTTATGATGAGTTGGTGACTCATTTGAGAGCATTGGAATCCTTAAAGATTGAGGCCAGACAGATGTCTGTATTTATATTTCCAATGATTGAGGCATGTCTCTCAGAGGAACTCATGAAGGCTTGGCAAAGAAGCCCCCTCCATGATGTCAAGATTGATGCCAATGATTCGACTCAAACTAGAGTTGACCTAATTATGGAGTTTCTCCAAAAGGAAGCTGCAGCAGAACAAGACAGAGCCTTAGCTGGATCCAAGTTTGGACTTAGATCTCTGAAACAAGATAGAAACGTGGGCCGACAATCACATCCTGCTAAGATACCTACGGCCTCTGGACTCTTTGCTGGACGTGCCCAGAATTGCATCTTTTGTAATAAAGATCATAAAAACACAGAATGTCTTGCTGCGCGCAGAATGAGCATTAAAGAAAGAAGAGAGCGTATTAAAAACGCTAAATGTTGTTTCTCCTGCCTCCAACCAGGTCATATCTCTTCTAATTGTAGAAGGCGCATAACTGAATGTATTCGATGTAAGAAGAAGCACCTTGATATTTTATGCCCTCTTAATGCTCCTGGACGAGAGTCAGCGGATGAAGACAAGGAACAGGTGGAAGACTGTGACGCTTCTCCTACAGTTGAAAACGGAGTTTCATTCTCCGGTCTTAGCGCTTCGTCTCTGATTTTGCTACAGACTCTGAAGATTAAAGTCGAAGGTGCGACTTCGGCGAAAGTAGTGCGTGCCCTCCTTGACACAGGTTCCCAACGATCCTATATTTTGTCTAAAACTGCCCAGGATCTCGGACTATCTCCCATTGGCCAGGAATCACTTAAACATGTGGTGTTTGGAGGTCATACTAGTGAAAGTGTCCACCAAGAATACAGAGTCAATTTGGGTCATGCATCGGGGAATTTTAAGATGGTTGCGAAGCTTCTTGACCAACAAAAAATCTGTGGTAACCTACCAAGATTGAGCCGCGGGCCATGGTTGAAAGAACTCAAAGCCCGCAAAATCTGGGTTCCTGATATTGGAAAGGATGACATGGAAATTGAAATACTTCTAGGATGCGATGTATTGGGATCTATTTTCATGATGAAATCTTGTGTGTTGTCAAATGGCTTGACTGCGTCGCAGACGCGTTTCGGATGGACTTTAATGGGAGAATGTCAGCCAGGTAGTGACGTTTCACTCGCTCATCATGTTACAACGATGACAATTTCGGAGAGCAGTGTAACAAATCTGTGGAATCTCGATGTTCTTGGCATTATGGATCCTATTGAGGTTAAACAGAGAGATCAGAGAGACGCACTGGCGCGTCGACATTTTCTAAAAACAGTCCAACATTCTGTTACAGGAAGATATGTTGTTTCCCTCCCGTGGACTGTAGAGAAAGCTAAAATCGCGGACAACAGGGAGGTTGCTATGAAGAGATTAGAACAGACGACTAAGAAATTAATCTCTTTGAATCTTTATGAGGACTATGATGATATTTTCCGAGGCTGGTTGGATGATGGGATAATTGAGAAAGTCCCAGCTGAACAACACGACGCTGAGGCCTTCTACCTGCCTCATCGTCCTGTGGTGAAACTCTCCAGTGGGACTACGCCTATCAGGCCTGTCTTTGATGCTTCTAGCAAGGTCTATAGATCCCCATCTTTAAATGACTGCCTTGAAAAAGGACCTAACCTCATAGAGATGATTCTCAACCTTATGCTAAGGTTTAGAAATGGCAAGTTTGGTGTCGTGGCAGACATTAAGAAAGCGTTTCTTCAGATTGAGGTGAATGAAAGGGACAGAGATTACCTGCGTTTTCTATGGTATTCCCAAAATAGAGAAAATACAGAAGTATTCCGACATAGACGTGTCGTTTTCGGCGTTAACTGTAGTCCTTTCATTTTGGGGGCAGTAATAGAATACCACCTGTCTAATGTTCGACCTGAACATAAACCGTTAGCTCAGAGGTTGCAGAAATCCTTTTATGTGGACAATTTAGTCACAAGCGTGAACTCTTTTGAAGAGTTACAAGATCTCAAATTGATCGCAACGTCCATCATGGATAATGCTAGGTTGGAGCTAAGCCGTTGGGAGCATAGCCTGGACGTGGCCTCCGATACTTACCCCTTTGAAAGAGCAGAGATATCTAAAGTGCTTGGTATATGTTGGGATAAAAGGGAAGATTGTTTGTCATGTGAAATTCCCGTAGCCATACCCCCCAAGATAACCAAAAGGAGTATCCTGTCCTGCTTAGCTCAGATATATGACCCTATTGGATTTCTGAGTCCAATATTAATAAAGCCTAAAATTCTATTGCAAAAAGCTTGGACTCTAAAGTTGGCATGGGACGATGAATTGGACCGTCACTACAAGGATGAACTAAGCCTATGGTTCGACGACCTTCAGCTGCACAAAGGCATGGCAATTCCTAGGAATTTCAATCCATTGATGGTACCGCAGAAGGACTGGCAGATACACACGTTTGTTGATGCTAGTAGTGAAGCTTATGCTGCTGTGATCTTCCTTCGGACTCGGGTTGGTGACAAAGTTGAAGTGCATATGATGGCGGCTAAGTCTCGAGTCGCTCCTCTCAAGAGACCTACGATACCACGACTTGAACTTTTAGCCTGTGTTGTAGGAGCACGATTAAACAAGATGATCTTTGAAGCTCTAGAGTTAAAAGATATCAAAAATGTATTCTGGTCTGATGCCACAACAGCCCTCGCTTGGATAAAGCGCGATGATCAGTGGGGTACCTTTGTCGGGAATCGCGTGAAAGAGATATGCAGACTTAGTGATCCTGGAGATTGGAGATATGTTCCTAGCGAGTGCAATCCAGCTGATTTACCCTCCAGAGGATGTAGCCTCTCCCGACTGATACAGTCTAGATGGTGGGAGGCCCTTCCTGGTTAAAACTCTCCGAAGAATTTTGGCCTTCCAGGTATAAAGACCTGAATGAAGAAGAAATCTGTGCGGAAAGAAAGAAAATTGCTGTTGTGACAACAGTTAAGAGTACCGATCATTGGTACATGAAATATTTCTCCTCGTTCATAAAAAATGTGCGGATGATGGCGTGGATTAGAAGGTTCATCAACAACCTCCGATCTTCAACGAAAGTAAAGGGCGAACTTTCTGTGAAGGAGATCGATGAAGCGGAGCTGGCGCTTTTGAAATTAGTTCAGGCCGAGTGTGTGGGGACCAGGGATGCAGCAACCCGCCGACGCCGCCGCCGAGATAAATAAACAGACGGCTGCCATAAATCACCACGACCGCGGCACCACAGCGGAGGAATTCCGAGAGAGGACCAGACGTGCATTCCGGGCTGTCTCCTCTTTGTCTTCCCATATAAATGTAGCCAACAAGAAACTCCAATAAACACTAACTTTGAGAGACTTTCTGAGCCATCGCTGGACCAGTAAATCGACACACCACATTGGTGAGCCGGACGTGATTGAAAAGAAAAAGCATACGAAGATTTCAAGAGATAAAGAAATGCAAAAAGTTATTCAAGCTTGAAAAGAAGCATCATCCAGGATATCGGGATAACATCTCAAGACTAAGATAAGTTTTTATATTATCTTCCTTGTTATTTTATCTCAATATTTTAATTTTTAACTTTATCTCTAAGCTGTTGTGTCGAATTTAAATTTACGTAAAATGGAAACAGAAAATAAGCCTAGCGATACCTCAGAAATATGCAAAGTTAGTGTTAAAATACCGCCTTTTTGGGTTGAAAAACCTGAAATATGGTTCTTCCAGGTAGAAGCACAGTTCAAAATAGGTGGAATTATTCAGGAAGACACTAAATTTAATTATTTGATCTCCCAATTAGAACCTAAATATATAGAAAACATTTGGGATATAATTAATAGCAAAAGCGACAACAAGTACTCTGAATGTAAATCACGACTACTTGAATTGTTCAGAGAAAGTGAAGGGTTGAGAATTAAAAAGTTAATTTCAGGTATTGAGCTCGGAGACATGAAGCCGAGCCAGTTACTACAAAAGCTCAGATCCCTCGCTACCCCAGATATCTCTGACAATTTAATAAAAACTTTATGGCTTGATAAACTGCCCACATCCATAAAGAACATACTTATTGTAAGCGAAGAGGACATTAGCAAATTGGCCATAATGGCCGATAAAATAAATGAAATAAACTCTTCCAAAGAAATATATGATGCGGAAGTGCCTTCTTCATCAACAGATCGCTTGATCGCCAAATTGGAAGATCTTGAACGGCAAGTGTCCGAATTGAGACTGGATAGATCTAGATCTCGATCCAAAAATAGGACTCAGTCAAGACCGAGAAGTAATTCTCAAAGATCTTTCGATCCAAAAGGGAAATACTGCTATTACCATTTTAGATTTGGTCCTAATTGCTTGCAAAATAAATGCAGGTCTCCGTGCAGTTGGAATGAGTCGGAAAACTCCAACCGGCGGACAGAGTAGCGACAAGCTCTTCTGCCGGCATTCAGGATTGTCGCAATCTCCGATTATTTGTGACGGACAAAAACACGGGATTGCGCTTTTTTGGTGGACAGTGGTGCTGATATATCTATAATACCTCCAAAGGATAAAAATAGGATGCCTAGCTCTGATTATAAATTATATGCAGCCAATGGTACAGAAATTGTTACCTATGGAACAAAGGTTAGAAATTTGGATATCGGACTTCGACGTCAATTCCAATGGCCTTTTGTAATCGCCAATACCAACAGAGCAATAATAGGAGCAGACTTTCTGAACAACTTTGGATTGATTATTGATATAAAAAATAAACGCCTAATTGATGGAATAACTAATCTTTCCATAAGAGGCGTCATTCAGTCAATCTCAGACATGGGAAATATTAGCACTCTAAATTCATCATCCAAGGTCAGCGCTATCCTAACCAAATATCCTAACCTATGTAGGCCACCATCAGATTTTGTAGAAGCAAAACATAGCGTTAAGCATTATATTCCTACAAGAGGTCAGCCAATTCACTCTAAAGTCCGTCGTCTAGATTCACAGAGATTAACTCTTGCTAAGGCAGAATTTCAATATATGTTGAATAATGGAATAATTAGACCCTCAAATTCTCCTTGGGCGAGTCCACTACATTTAGTTTCAAAAAAGGACGAGTCACTAAGACCTTGTGGTGATTATAGAAGACTCAATGCAGTTACACTTCCAGATCGTTATCCAATCCCTAGACTGGACGATTTCCACCACATCTTAAAAGGTACTCGTGTGTACTCAAAAATAGACCTATGCAAGGCATTCTATCAGATTCCAATTGCTGAAGAGGATAAACCTAAGACTGCCATCATTACTCCTTTTGGGCTATTCGAATTTAATGTAATGAGTTTCGGTCTTAGAAATGCTACTGCTACCTTTCAGAGATTCATGCATGAAGTCTTAAGAAACTTGGACTTTGCATTTGTCTACTTAGATGATATTCTGGTAGCCTCTAAAACGGAAGAAGAGCATTATAGCCACCTTGAAACCTTATTCAGCAGACTAAATTCCTATGGATTGAGAATCAATCTTTCTAAATCTAAATTCCTAGTACAGGAAATTGATTTTCTAGGATACCTAATTACCTCTCACGGTGTGAAACCACTCCCAACAAAGGTTAAAGCTATTCTAGAATATAAGAAACCAAAAACAGTTCATGAATTACGCATATTTTTGGGAATGCTAAACTTTTATCGTACCTTTTTAAACAATGCCGCAGAGACTCAGGCAATCCTTCATGAATACTTGAGGGGAGCCAAGAAAAAGGATAGAAGCGAAATAAAATGGACTAAAGAAGCTGAAGTTCAGTTTGAAAAATGCAAACAAGCCCTAGCTAATACAGCACTGTTAGCCTACCCCGATACTGAACTGCCTATCTCACTCTGTACAGATGCTTCAGATCGGGCAGTTGGATCAGTTCTCCAACAGCTTGACAATAATAATTGGAAACCAATAGCATTTTTCTCTAAAAAATTAAATCCTGCTCAATGTAATTATAGTACATATGATAGAGAGCTTCTCGCAATATATTTGTCTATCAAATTCTTCAAGCACCTGCTTGAGGCACGTGAATTTACAATTTTGACTGATCACAAACCTTTAATTTACGCATTCAAACAAAAAAATGAGAAAGCTTCTCCTAAACAATTAAGACATCTACAATACATTTCCCAATTCACTACTGATATCAAGTACATAAAAGGTACTGACAACATAGTCGCCGATGCTCTTTCCAGAGTTGATGCTATCACAACTATCGACTATGAAGAGATCGCCAAAGAACAAACTGGTGATTCAGAACTACAGAACCTGATTTCAAAGAATACTTCTCTAAAATTTAAGCAATGCCCACTACAATCAGGCAATTTGTTATGGTGTGACGTGTCTACCAATAATATTAGACCATTCATTCCAATTAAATTCCGAATGATGGTTTTTAGGAACTTCCACGAACTCTCACACCCAGGCATCAAAGCCACTACTAAACAATTAACATCAAGATTTATATGGCCCAATATGAATAAAGACATTAGGAAATGGGCTCAAGCTTGTGTCAACTGCCAAAAGTGCAAGGTGTCGATACACACAAAATCAGAAATAGGCAAATATCAAGAAGTGGACGAAAGATTTAGTGTTGTCCACATAGATCTAATTGGTGCTTTACCTCCATCGAATGGTAACATCTACTGTCTGACCTGTATCGACAGGTACACCAGCTGGATGGAAGTTGTTCCGCTACCAGATATGAAGTCTGAAACGGTAGCGAGAGCATTCTACGAAAACTGGATTGTTAGATTTGGAGCACCGCATACAGTGATATCAGACCAAGGAAAGCAGTTTACTTCTCAACTTTTCAAAGATTTAACAACGCTGTGTGGTATCAAACTTCGTCATTCCACGGCGTACCACCCTCAGTGTAACGGGAAGATTGAAAGGCTTCATAGAACCATTAAAACTGCCATTCGTGCCCACAATAGTATTAAGTGGACAGAAACGCTGCCAACAGTTCTCCTAGGCTTGCGTGCTGCTATCAACAAAGATAACAACCATTCTTTGTCTCAGATGGTATATGGCAAAACCATCAGACTGCCTGGCGAATTCTTTGATGATTCTAAACATCACCTGCATGCCGAAGAATTTGTTCAACAGCTTCAAAAGCAAATGGAATTGCTCAAACCCTTAAATGAAAAACATCATTCGAAGACTAAAGTATTTGTTCATAAAGATCTGAAAACATGTTCACATGTATTTATCAGGACAGATCGAGTGAAGAAACCTCTGGAACCACCATATGAGGGACCCTTCCCAGTCCTTGAAAGAACAGACAAGTATTTCACACTCAAAGTGAAAGGAAAAAATGTTACCACAACGATTGACCGATTGCGACCTGCTTATTTGCTGGCAGATTCGCACAATATAACTGCAGAACATCCTACTGCAGCAAGACCCATCGTGTCGGGAGCGCTGCCTTCTACATCGTCCCAACAGAATCCTGACCCACCAGATGTGGAGAAGTACACAGAATTCCAAGGAACAGGATCAGCACCAGACCTGCCTAGGACAAGATCGGGGAGAATAATCAAGAAACCCGTGAGATTTAAGGAGCAATAGACTATATTTCTCCTTATTTTATTTTCTTGCCTATATGATGTATATATATTGTACTTAACCACTTTGTGCACAAATCGTGACTACGCCACTGGAGGGGGAGTACTGTGGGGACCAGGGATGCAGCAACCCGCCGACGCCGCCGCCGAGATAAATAAACAGACGGCTGCCATAAATCACCACGACCGCGGCACCACAGCGGAGGAATTCCGAGAGAGGACCAGACGTGCATTCCGGGCTGTCTCCTCTTTGTCTTCCCATATAAATGTAGCCAACAAGAAACTCCAATAAACACTAACTTTGAGAGACTTTCTGAGCCATCGCTGGACCAGTAAATCGACACACCACAAGTGTTTCCCTAGCCACTCTATACCTGGCCTGAATGTATGTGAAGTAGAAGGAATCCTGCGTGTAAAAACAAAATCATCAACAGCAGCTTCTTCGCGTTTGCTGGACGATAAAGAGAAAACTGCAAAAATACAGACTAGATCGGGAAGAACCATTTGTAAACCCAACCGATTGGACGATTATTTGTGTTTTTCTGTGTGCCTAGAAAAACAGGTGGGAGTATGTGGAATAATGGATCTCCACCCGCCGTCCAGACAGCTTGGGTGACTGTAAACACGGCGGCGTCTGCCTGCATCAAAGGAGCCGCCAACATAAACATCAGAACACGGCTGGTTTTGCTACCCACCAGTCGCGTGTTTTCCTCTGTCCTCTTAATATGTATTAAATAAAGTTAGTTAGAAGGAGATTTTTACCCCCTCCTTTCTGCTATTTAGTGATCTTATTTAAATCCTTGCAACAGCCCACAAAGAATCATCACAGCGAATTCTTCTACCGAATCTCGCTCAGTGTTTTGTGAACCGACTACCCTACATTTCTACACACTAGGGTTAATAATCAAAAATAAAAGAATTGGAGAAACAGGTTAAGATGATTTCATCTATATTATAAATAGTCAAGTATTGAATATAGTTTGTGTTGTCTTGATCTGTTTCTTACAGATCCTCATCGCCAGTTGTTGTATTTACTCCCAGTAATAGTCAGACACAGTCAAGCATCCGTTTATCTCGAGATACTTCTCCAGGTACACACCACGTGCCGAGATCTACTAGTCAATTCTCTCTAATTACACAGTTAATGTCCTATTTATACATATTTACATGATGATAATGATAAAACATGCAAAATAAATACAGATGTTTAACCATTTACATACACAACAATTTGGTTCTATCTAAGCTGGGGACAAGTTAACTAGCAGAAATATGGACCAAGAAAGTGGAACAAGTACTTTGGAAGTTAAAAGGGTGGGGTCCCGCCAATTATTGATCGTGGCCCATATTGCTCCCAATCTCAGCTCAATCCTTCAAACCGCTCTCCTGTTCCACATTGAGCTCATTATCCCTAGTACACGTGGTACAGGCAATGATAATCATGGTGGGTAGTTAGCGATTGATTTTACTGTAAATGCACCACATATATCAACACATGTAAAATAGGTATATGCAAATTAAAACATGTGACAAGGGAAATTGATGTTTTAGATGCGGTTTGCTGGAATCCTCTCAGCTATTTATATTTCGAAAATATATCAACACATGTGGAAAGCAGTTCGACTTTTGCACACACACAAATATGTCAGAGCCCCGTTTGGTTACTTGCGCTCACTGATGGGGTTGGACTTTTTCAAGAATAAGGAACCATTGATACATTTTCTTCTTTGAAATTAGAAAAAACAAAGTGTAGACTTTGCTTAAAGAAACTGATTCTAAGAGAAAAACACAAAGTAATAAGACCAAATCCAAATAAATAAATAGTGTGTGACGTTTCGGTAACAGCGTTGTTACCATCTTCAGACAAAAGAACTGAATGGTACTAAATCATTCAGTACTTTTGTCTGAAGATAGTAGCAACACTGTTACCGAAACGTCACACACTATTTATTTATTTGGATTTGGTCTTATTACCTTGTGTTTATAATCTATAATACAAATTGTGTCTTATGATTCTAAGAGAATTAATCGTGTTATTTTAGGTAAGTTATGTACTTTTTTAGGTAGCTTATATAGAGTGATCTTATCCATCCAATTATATTTCAGTATTCAATTTTGTATTTTTAGGGGAAGTTTTTGTCATTTTTGTTATATATTAATGGATGTGGGTGATTTGATTTCAATTTTGCTAATTATTTGAAGGTTTCTATTTAGTTAGAGGGTCTGTTGGTTATTTTTCTCTATGCTTTATAAAAAATGATGAATTCCCACCATGTTATATTCAATCAAAATACAACAGAAATCTCTCTTTTATTTATTATATTAGTCGACATTTACCAGTAGTTCAAAATCTCAAGAGAAAAATTACCTCTTCTTCTTTCTTATCTCCACACTGGGTGAAGTAGAATTCGTCTGCCTTTGTCATTAAGACTGGGAGCACTACTCAGTGGCAAGCCGACTTAGCTCCAATATGAAATGGCCGCCTCTGACATGAGGAACAGACGCCATTTGGAGCCGCTCCTAACATGGAGTACAAACGCTGCTCATCCTGTATCCCTGGAGCCCTAACAGGGTACTATCAGCCGGGCCAGCTGAGTCCAGGTTTTTTAGTGAGCTTGTTACTGCTCCCCCTCCTTCTTTTTCATCCGGGCTTGGGACCGGCAAGGGCGGAGTTGAAAAATTATCTAATTTCAATTATTCAAATCCTTCACCCAAAAATAGCTCATTTTCTAATGTGAAAATTCTTCTTCGATCAAACAGTAATCGCTTTCTCCAACGAAAAAGAGCCACCTCAATACAAAAATAGCCCTTTTCAGCTATAAATCAAACATGGCTTATCTCATTTCAACCATAGCCCTCTACAATCAACAATAATTTTTATAAGGGAATCGTGACCTCTGGCGGTCGATTTAGCAGAGTATTTTAATCTATGAAATTATAATTTTAAATAAAATAATATTTTAATATGACATATATACAGCAGAACCTTCCTGTAAAGGACACCTAGTTACAGAGCCAAAGTGTCCTTTAGGGAGAGGTGTTCTCTTACCTGAGAGTTGCTAAATAGTAAAAATGGCAAATTTGTTGATGAAATCTGTCCATTGTAGAGAGATGTCCTTTAGTGAGTGTGACCTCTCATAGAGGTTCTACTGTATACATGTGGTACATGCCATGGTAATTATAGTAGGCAGTTAGTGACTGCTTTTGTAGAAGGCACTTACACAGTTAAACTTTTACACTTTTACAATTGAGCCAGAGAGACCTATTTGGTTACTTACACTCACCAAGCCCGGATGAAAAAGAAGGAGGGGGAGCAGTAACAAGCTCGCTAAAAAACCTGGGCTCAGCTGGCCCGGCTGATAGCACCCTGTAAGGTCTCTTGATCCATGTAAGGAGCGGCTGCACATGGCGTCTGTTCCTCATGTCAGAGGCGGCCATTTCTTTTGGAGCTAAGTCAACCTGCCACTGAGTAGTGCTCCCAGTCTCAATGACAAAGACAGACGCATTCTACTTCACCCAGTCATGATGGTTGTCAAACAGACACCCTCAAGGGTCACAACTTGATATCCTAATATGATTGAGTGGAGATAAGAAAGAAGAAGAAGACTGGTTGGGTTGGACTTTTGAAAGAACCAGAGAACTATTAAAGCAATTTTATCTTAAAAGTTCCCAATGCGGGATTTGATCCAGACTCTTGGATCTAAAGAATCGAAGGGTTGTATCCTTCCTCATCCAATACCTTTTACCTAAGCTACCATGAAGGAATGAAATTATTGAGACAAAAGCTAACGGTGGCAAGTTTCTTTGTTAAAGAGATTGGCGAGGTTTCAGACATAATGTTTTTCAACAGGCTGAAATACGAATGCAAGAAATTAGAGGGGAAAAAAAAGATATATATATACATGTAGTAAATTTGCATAACTAGAAATATTTTACAAGATTATTTCCACTAATGCAAATTTATTACATGTATTACAGTAAAACCTCGCTCAAACGATCCGAGTATATAGCAAATCTTCCCATATAAGGAACCTAAAATAATCCCCGTCTTAATTTATAATATAATGAATATAAACCAAAGGTCCCATTGGGGTTTCCTACAGAGGGGTTTTACTGTATATTTACTTCGTTGTCGTTTGCTTTTACCTCTTCTTAGCTATAAAAGAGCAGACTCTCTGGCAAAGTCCGGAGCTCTTGGCCACCTTGAGGCCAGAAAATCTACCACCCAACTAGACGAAAGAGACCTCCTCCGTATCATCAAGACCCAATGCCTGCAGGAATGGAAATCTAATGCTGCACATGACTGGTACAGAGCAGGAGGACAACCACCAATTCTGTCCTTCCAAGAGAACAACAGTTGTTGATTTCCAGACTTAAGTCTGGTCATCTACGGACAATGACTTTCCAGAATGGTTGCAAGGTTTTTCCACTATGTACTAAGTGTCAACTTGCAGCAGCCCCAAAACACATTGACTATATTGACTCATCCATTGATGAGCTCTACTCATCCCCAGCAGACACCATCTCAAGCTCTACAGGCTTGATACCCTAATATAATTGTTGAGTGGAGATAAGAAAGAAGAAGAGAAAATTACTTCTTGTCGTGTTCTCTACCTAACAAAATAGCATTTGACGAACACGATACGGTATAAGATATTTATTATATAAAATGGGATCCTTTCACTCTTCTCTTACACTCTATATACATTCAATCATTTTTACATATTTAATTTTTTATCAGAAAACTAATATATATTTACATATATGCTGTATTTTTTCTCCATGAATAAAATCTGCATATGGAATCATTACAGCACCCGCCACCGAAGACCCATCATCACTCCTGAGATGATTTTATTTCCACGGTGGTTCCCTTTGTCCGGATGTTGAAAGGCTGGACATTGGATATGTGAGCGGTTCTGGTCTGACGATTATTGAAATGGTATGCTATGTACTTAACCAGACCGTCCATTTTAGTTACATGACAGACTTCATGTGGTCCAGTCTGGTGCCATTCTTTTCCTTTCCTTTGATGACGTACCAGCACATAATCTCCAACTTTTAGCTGAGGTGGTGATAATCTTTGTTTTCTATTATGGTAAAATTTTGTTTTTTGTCGATATTGGTGTTGTCGTTCTTCGTCTCTCTCCTTTTCTTCAAGTTTGCAACTTATACCAAGCTCATCATCAGCAGGTAAGCGTGGAGATTGCTTTGTATATTTAAATATAGGCGAGCAACCCAGATAAGAATTGTAGGAGCGGTTATGATACCGAACTGCTCCCTCTAGACAGGACTTCCATCCTCCTTTGAAATGAGGGTAACAGGCGAGAAAGGTCTTTATTTCTCTTTTGGTTCTTTCCGCCAGACCATTTCCAGCTGGATGATAGGGAGTTGTCGTGATCAATCTTAATTTTTTTAGATTTCGCCCATTCCGGGAATTTTCCGTGAACAAAGGACTTTCCTTGATCTGTGATTATAGTACGCACCTTCTTAAGATTTTCATGTTGTTCGAAATAATTTATCAATGATCGCCCATCTTGTTTTATAGCTTTAGCCTGGGCTAATCTTGTTGCTTCATCTATTACTATTAAAAAGGTTGATCTAGCATCTCCCTTAGTTGGAGCTTCGGCATAATCTAAATGCACAGTATGGAAAGGCTCCTGTAATTGTGGCGGCAAGCTCATATGATTTGGTCTGTACTTGTATTTAAACTTGACCTGTTGACAAACAGGGCAAGAGGCTATGTAACTGCGTATTTCATTTTTCATCTTATACCAGTAGAATCGCTGCCTTAATTTATGATAGGTTCTCAAAAACCCAGAGTGGCCACCTGAGAGAGGATCATCGTGGTATAAGTGCAAGATAGAATCTCTATCCTCGGGAGGAACCAAGTACTTGTTGTTATCTCCGAGCTTCAGATCAATGCTCCGGTGATTCGTCCATAATATGGATTCATTTGGATCTGTGGGAGAATCAATGGCCAATCTCGACAAAGCGTCGACATCTTGTAATTCCTTTCCGGATCGGTGATTAATATTCATTTCAAACGAGCTAAGGAACAGTTGCCATCTGGCAAGTCTGTCTCTGAGATTTCCGCAGGAAAGCAGCTGAGTCAACGCGCGGTGATCGATGTGGACTGTAAAAGGTTTACATTCCAAATATGCGCGGAAATGTTTAACTGCTTTCAACACAGCAAGACATTCCTTTTCGGTAACAGAATAATTCTGTTCCGCTCTTGTAAACGTATATTGACATGAAATAAAGTAGGTAGAGGAGCTTCTTGATCATATCAAGAAGCTCCTCTACCTACTTTATTTCATGTCAAAACGTATATGAATAATAACTTATTACTCGTAATTGTCGGTTTTTCTTTTCGGTAATATCTCGTTGGTATAATACTGCTCCCGTTCCAAAGTAAGAAGCGTCGGTAGACAGCTCGTATTGAAGGGAACAATCGGGAATCCTTAAAATCGGGTTGGATGTAATCAGGGTAAGTAATTTCAAATAAGACTCCTCACATTCTTTTGTCCATGTAAAAATGGAGTCTTTTCTTTTCAAGGCATCCAATGGTCTTATTATCATAGCATAATTCGGTATATATGGCCTGAAATGCCCAGTTAAGCCAGTGAAACATTGTAGGGATTTCAAATTGTAAGGCCTCCTCATATTCTTCACCTTTTCAATCACCTGATCCCTCATGTGTTTGAAATCGCCATTTATTATTCTTCCTAGTAACTCCACTTGAGGAACGCAAAACTGACATTTCTCCAGGTTAATGGTCATATCAAACTTGGCCAGTCTAGCGAGAATCCTGTAGGATAGGGCTGCACATTCTTCTTTAGTGGGTGCACCACAACAGATGTCATCAATATAGACAACTACTCTTTGATCTAGCAGATCCCCCAATATTTCAGTCATTATGCGTTGGAATTTGGGAGGAGAATTTTTCCAACCAAACGGTAACCTCGTGAATTCGTACAGACCTTCTTGTGTTACAAACGCAGAAAATTTTCTGGATTCTCTAAGTCCTATTTGCCAAAATCCGTCTCTTAAATCAATTTCTGTAAAATAATGGCAACCCCCAAATCGGTCTATAATCCTATCAATGCTGGGAAAGGGATCCAAATGAGTTTCCTGATTGAGCCTTTGATAGTCCTGACAGAGTCTAAAGGAGGAATCCTTTTTTGGAACAAGCACGCATGGTGATGCAAACTCTGAGGTAGATGGAACAATGATTCCCCGGTCAAGCATTTCTTTAATTTTATCAGATATCCATTTTCTTTTGTATTCAGCCGTTGAATATGGTTTAGACCGAATAACACTGCAATCAGGTTTCAACAAAAAGTCCACCTCAAATTTTGGGACCCTAATCCGAGAAAATTCACAAAGACTTGGGAAGTTTTCCTGAACATCATTAATCGTAAATGCATATTCATTAGCATTCAAGGCCAAACATTTGATGTTATCAGAATGAAAATCCCATTGGATTTTTAATAAGAAATAAGAGATTCTTCTTAGAAAGGTATATTATAATCTATAAATAAAAGAAGACAAGTTTCTTAAACGTTGGATTTTGAAATTTTTCATGGTTGGCTTTCCTAGCAGAATCTCGAAAGGCATCTCTTCAAGAATTACTGCAGTTACCTCGATTCTACGATTATCTGCTTCAAGCTCAAGGTCAATACGTTCAGATGCAAAAATGCTATTGTGATTTATAGTTGTTAATTTTGTCTTTGCCGGATAACCTTTCCAGCCATACTTTTCTAGAGTGTTTTTCGAATCAAATCAATAGATAAGCCAGGATCCAAAAAAGCATTTAATTTTACTCCATTAACATTAACCGGAAGCATTGAGTTAGGGGGAAAACAGGAAAAGTATAATACCCTTTCTGACGGAGGGAAAGGCCAACCCTCATTTTCTAGTTTTTTTGGAAGTGTGCTTTTCTAATGGGCGAATGGAAGGCCTACATCTCTCAAGAACCTTTCTTAATTCCATAGTGGTGGATAATGGGATCACAGCCAAACGTTGTTGCATTTCTTCTGGTAGGCCGTGCAAGATGCCAGTTATCAAGATTCTCTCTGAAGCTCCGGGCAAGCCCAGCTGAAGTAGCCTCAGTTTTTTATAAAAATAGTCCACATAGGAGCCACTGCGATATTGCCATTTAACAGCTTTATCAAAAGTGGAGATGGGATCCTCGCGAAACGCCTCAATGAAATCATTCTTCCATTCCTCCCAATCTCCATCTGCTACTTTTTTATCTTGGCAGTCATACCAAAGCAAGGCAGTATCTTCTAACAATGCACGCATTCCATTCACTTTAGTTTGAGAAGATTTCCAGTTATTATTCTGGCAGATAATTTCATAATTTTGGATCCAAATCAGCGGATCAACATTCTTTCCATTAAACCTTTCAACTTCCATTTTAGCCATCCTCTCCTGTCCCGTGGCCAGATGCATCTCTACGAGTTTATTAAGCAACTGCTGTTGGTCATTTAGTACAGTAACGAGTGCAGCGACGTTGGGCTCGAGTTGAGATCTCCCAGGAGCTATGTCTAGCTTCTCATCCCTAAGTAGATTTTCTTTCAGTGCTATCTTGGTTCCGCTTCTAAGAGAATATCCTGTCGGCTGCGCCATGTTGTCGTGTTCTCTACCTAACAAAATAGCATTTGACGAACACGATACGGTATAAGATATTTATTACATAAAATGGGATCCTTTCACTCTTCTCTTACACTCTATATACATTCAATCATTTTTACATATTTAATTTTTTATCAGAAAACTAATATATATTTACATATATGCTGTATTTTTTCTCCAAGAATAAAATTTGCATATGGAATCATTACACTTCTTAACCATGATATCCGGCAATTCCTCCTGTTGTAATTTGAATGAAGTTGTCTCGATATTGCCTTGATTGTTAATGTTTATAAAACTTTTTTTTTTGCCTATCCCTAGTACACGTGGTACAGGCCATGATAATCATGGTGGGTAGAAGTTGGCGACTGCTTTTACTGTAAGTGCACCACATGTCTACACATATGAAAAGCAGTTCGACTTTGCACTTACAAATATGCCAGAGCCCTGTTTGGTTACTTGCACTCACTGGTGGGGTTGGACTTTGGCAAGAATCATGGGCCATTGGAGAATTTTTTTTTTTTTTAAATCAGAAAAAAGTGCCCAATGCGAGAATATAACCCGGGTTGTAGCCGTCGAAAACCAATGGTTTAGACCATCCTTCCACCGACCCCCCCTTTTATGGAACTGTACATAACAGATATAAAGACTCTGTGTGCCGGGTGTAGTAACCTTAAACAAATAACTATACACCAAAATATTCTCACAAAAAAACATTTATTTTTTGATGCTTATAATAAAAAAAAAACAAAAAAATCATAATAAATAAAATGTGAACATTTTTTTCTTATCAAAATGGGGGAGGGGTGGTGTATAAAAGTGTGAATATATATATAATGGGATGGACTTTCTATTTTTTCCAACATTTAGTGTAAAAAAAAAAAAAAGTTTTTTTATACTTATAAGCATATATACAATTTTAAGCTTTCATTATCTAAGCACTTTTTTTTTATAAAAAAATGAATTTATTTAAAAATTATTTTTAAAATGTATGCACATGCTTAAAATTGAATCACTTCTCTTTAATAAAACACAACTTCTTTAATTCAACATCACACACACTATTTATTTGAATTTTGTCTTATTATCTTGTGTTTCTGAAAAAAAAAAAGGAAATAAATTCCATTTTATTAATAAAATGAGATAAATTTGCTAGGAGGAAAGAGTACAAGAGAATTAGTCCCAATATTACAACAGCAATCTCAATTCTCTCAAGGATCATGGGGACAAGTTATATTATTTTGAAAATATTTATTTTAAAAGCATTATTTGAATATTCTCTCACGAGATACAGTCAAACCTCACTAAAACAAACCTGTGGGGAGGATATAGCGAACCTTCCCTTATAACAAACCAGAAATAATCCCCATTTTATATTACACTGAACTATGGCTATAATGAATCATGGATATAGTGAACCAAAAGTCCAGTTTCACTGTGGTTCGCTAGAGAGGGATTTTACTGTATATGTAAAAAAAAAAAAAAAAGAAATATTGGGCCCAGTAAAATGAGCTAAAGAAAAAAAAAACAAAACACCTAAATATCTTTCAAAATGTGGACATAAAATAGCAAAAGAGAAAAAATAAAAAAAATGCATATATAGTAGTGTATGAGAGACAGCCTAAAAAAAGAGTGGGCTACTCCCGGAGGAGGTCTCTTATTGGAGGTTGGTTCCTCTGATCTTATTTCACAAAAAGGGTCACTCATGGGAGGTTATCACTCATTATATGGGATATTGTTCATAGACATACTGTATATACCCTTCATTAAATATATTTAGATATCCCCACATTGTGTGTGCCATATTCCAACTCAATTAAAACACAATATCAATCTAAGATACACAATTGATATCAGAAATTATTTTTGACAAGTATGATTCTTTTATTTAAAAAAAAAAGTTTCAATTTCTTATAACAGATGATGCAACAATTATTAATATATTTAAAGGAAATAAAACCTAATCCAAATAATTTATTAGTGTGTGACGTTTCGGCAACAACATTGTCACCATCATCAGACAAAAGAATAAATGAGAAAAAATATTACAGCAAGTTCTTATATAGTACTGTTATCAAGTGTTTATACTATATAATAATATTATTATTTTGTCTCCCCCTGCTGCCACCACGGAATTCCGCATTGTGCCTGCCACACCCTCGCTGAAGAAACAGCTGCACCCCAATCTAGCGGGACTCCGCCTGAGCCACATGACCACAGAGGAGGTGAACCAGTACCTGGCCACCAGGGTGGAGATGCTGGACAAGTCCCACCTCCCAACCTACCAGGCTGCCATCTCCCAGCACAACATCAACGGCCTGGTACTAGCCTCCTGTGACCTGGCCGAGCTTAAGGCCGTGCTGGCTATGGCCTTTGGGGACTGGGAAATCTTCAAACTACACCTGCAGGCTCTGAGGGAGCAGGAGAATGCCATGCCTGCCTCTCCCCCTGCTGCCACCACGGAATTCCGCATTGTGCCTGCCACACCCTCGCTGGAGAAACAGTTGGCCGGACGTAACTTCCGCAGAAGAGCTATCCAACATGCTGAAGACCAATTCCCACCAATTCCAACAGGGAGATAGATCAACATGACAGGGACAAGGATGGTCAGAATCCCCGTGATGAACTCGAACAAAGATGTTAAGAGCAAAATGACCACCTGGGATGGGACTTCAGACCAAATGTGATCTATGAGGTCCAGAGAGCCGACTCAGACAACAGCTTCTACCTCAGCTCTGACGAGTTCGTCAGGATGAATCAGTCCATCTTCATTTTCAGAGATGACGCCATCATACTGAATCTCACTGATGATCAGATAGGGGAACTAAGTTTAAAGGACTTTAAGAAAATGACCGAATCCCTGCCCCAGAACTTCAGCGATGAACTGAAGAGAGTAAGAAAAAGGTTTAGAAATAAATTGGCCAGACGTAACTTCCGCAGAAGAGCTATCCAACATACTTCACATTGTGACTCTTAATTTTATACTCAACATACTATTGTATATATTTGTACATACTTTACGTTGTGACTCTTAAAAAACAGCTGATATTGTAAATAATATTATTTTATACTCAACATACAATTGTATATAGATCCACTTTGCCGCAGTGGGGGGGCCCGAGTCCGACTTCCAAGTCGTTCCGCCAAGAGATCAACACCACAGAGGTCCGTACGTCTCTTGACCTCATGGACAATACAGCAGCTACATTATGTACTCATGATATGTCAAACTTATCTTACACAGTTAACTCCGGCGGTACTAAGGGGGAAAACCGCGCCATGGCTACAGAGGTGGGGGCTATAGGCTACACAAATGAAAAGTTACTACGCGGCCTGGACAACCGTGCAGCACCTCAACAGTCCAAAACAATCAAAAAACCTCTTGGCCGCTTCCTCAGAATCTGCCAAATTAATGTAGAAGGCCTAACCACAGCAAAGACTGAGATTTTGGAAAGAATGGGAAGAGATGAAAATATTGACATATTTGCTCTCCAGGAAACCCACATTTCTGAAGACCATATTAGTCGTCTTAAAATTCCAAACTATGATCTGATTGCATATGAAAACCACCCTAGATACGGCTTGGCAATTCTGAACAAAAAAGATATATCCAATAATTCATTTCCTTCAATCAAAAGCTCCCGTTCTATCTCAATAACACATGATTCTTTAACAATTCATAATATATACAAGCCTCCCTCACAAGATTGGAACCAGCAAGTCCTCCCAAACACTTCGCACCCCTCATTATATTGTGGAGACTTCAACTCGCACCATAATTCTTGGGGATACACTACAACCAACACCAATGGTAAGCTGCTAGAAGAATGGGCAAATAATAACCTTCTTCACCTTATTTATAACCCAAAACAAAATGGATCTTTTTCTTCAGGCAGATGGAATACCAGAACAAATCCTGACTTATGCTTTGTATCAACTGACCACAATAACAAGCCAATCCCAACAACGAAGAGGATTCTTAAAAAATTTCCCAAAAGCCAGCACCACCCAATCATTCTCGAAGTAGGACATTTCATCCCTGTGACCTTGAAGCCCTCCCTCCCACGATGGAATCTTCAAAAAGCAAACTGGGAAAATTTCCGTGCCTACATTGATCAAAACATCAACAGAATTCAACCTCTGCCTTCAAACTATTTTAGATTTGTAGGTCTCCTCATGAAAGCTGGAAGAGACCAGGATGGTCAGAATCCCCGTGATGAACTCGAACAAAGATGTCAAGAGCAAAACGACCACCTGGGACGGGACTTCAGACCAAATGTGATCTATGAGGTCCAGAGAGCCGACTCAGACAACAGCTTCTACCTCAGCTCTGACGAGTTCGTCAGGATGAATCAGTCCATCTTCATTTTCAGAGATGACGCCATCATACTGAATCTCACTGATGATCAGATAGGGGAACTAAGTTTAAAGGACTTCAAGAAAATGACCGAATCCCTGCCCCAGAACTTCAGCGATGAACTGAAGAGAGTAAGAAAAAGGTTTAGAAATAAATTGGCCAGAAGTAACTTCCGCAGAAGAGCTATCCAACATACTTCACATTGTGACTCTTAATTTTATACTCAACATACTATTGTATATATTTGTACATACTTTACGTTGTGACTCTTAAAAAACAGCTGATATTGTAAATAATATTATTTTATACTCAACATACTATTGTATATAGATCCACTTTGCCGCAGTGGGGGGGCCCGAGTCCGACTTCCAAGTCGTTCCGCCAAGAGATCAACACCACAGAGGTCCGTACGTCTCTTGACCTCACGGACAATACAGCAGCTACATTATGTACTCATGATATGTCAAACTTATCTTACACAGTTAACTCCGGCGGTACTAAGGGGGAAAACCGCGCCATGGCTACAGAGGTGGGGGCTATAGGCTACACAAATGAAAAGTTACTACGCGGCCTGGACAACCGTGCAGCACCTCAACAGTCCAAAACAATCAAAAAACCTCTTGGCCGCTTCCTCAGAATCTGCCAAATTAATGTAGAAGGCCTAACCAAAGCAAAGACTGAGATTTTGGAAAGAATGGGAAGAGATGAAAATATTGACATATTTGCTCTCCAGGAAACCCACATTTCTGAAGACCATATTAGTCGTCTTAAAATTCCAAACTATGATCTGATTGCATATGAAAACCACCCTAGATACGGCTTGGCAATTCTGACCAAAAAAGATATATCCAATAATTCATTTCCTTCAATCAAAAGCTCCCACTCTATCTCAATAACACATGATTCTTTAACAATTCATAATATATACAAGCCTCCCTCACAAGATTGGAACCAGCAAGTCCTCCCAAACACTTCGCACCCCTCATTATATTGTGGAGACTTCAACTCGCACCATAATTCTTGGGGATACACTACAACCAACACCAATGGTAAGCTGCTAGAAGAATGGGCAAATAATAACCTTCTTCACCTTATTTATAACCCAAAACAAAATGGATCTTTTTCTTCAGGCAGATGGAATACCAGAACAAATCCTGACTTATGCTTTGTATCAACTGACCACAATAACAAGCCAATCCCAACAACGAAGAGGATTCTTAAAAAATTTCCCAAAAGCCAGCACCACCCAATCATTCTCGAAGTAGGACATTTCATCCCTGTGACCTTGAAGCCCTCCCTCCCACGATGGAATCTTCAAAAAGCAAACTGGGAAAATTTCCGTGCCTACATTGATCAAAACATCAACAGAATTCAACCTCTGCCTTCAAACTATTTTAGATTTGTAGGTCTCCTCATGAAAGCTGGAAGGGACCAGGATGGTCAGAATCCCCGTGATGAACTCGAACAAAGATGTCAAGAGCAAAACGAACACCTGGGACGGGACTTCAGACCAAATGTGATCTATGAGGTCCAGAGAGCCGACTCAGACAACAGCTTCTACCTCAGCTCTGACGAGTTCGTCAGGATGAATCAGTCCATCTTCATTTTCAGAGATGACGCCATCATACTGAATCTCACTGATGATCAGATAGGGGAACTAAGTTTAAAGGACTTTAAGAAAATGACCGAATCCCTGCCCCAGAACTTCAGCGATGAACTGAAGAGAGTAAGAAAAAGGTTTAGAAATAAATTGGCCAGACGTAACTTCCGCAGAAGAGCTATCCAACATACTTCACATTGTGACTCTTAATTTTATACTCAACATACTATTGTATATATTTGTACATACTTTACGTTGTGACTCTTAAAAAACAGCTGATATTGTAAATAATATTATTTTATACTCAACATACTATTGTATATAGATCCACTTTGCCGCAGTGGGCAAACTTACTTTTATAGAAATAGAAACAATAGCCAAAACAAAAATAAACAAGAACTGGAGGATCCCACCTAAGCACAGTTGGTACAGTGGAGTGAACCCAGGAGAAGCTCTGAAGATCAGAAATAGACACCATCAAACAACACTAACAAGATTTAGAACAGGCCATCTCAAGCCATTGAAGATAGAAAATAATAACAAAATTTATCCCACTTACCCAAAATGTAGTTTGGTACCTGCAGCTCCAGAACACATTTTGGCTTGCATTAGATGCACTAAACAGGACCTTTGGGAGAGGCCGCTGCTCATCATAAAACAGCTCGAGGAGCATGAACTCATGGAATTTGTGTAATCTTTACACAAGGGGATAAGAAACAACAACAACAACATTATTTTGTCTGATGATGGTGACAATGTTGTTGCCGAAACGTCACACACTAATAAATTATTTGTATTAGGTCTTATTTCCTTTATTATAATCTATAATCCAAATTGTGCTTTATCATTATTAATATAATTGTTGATTGATTTAAAGAAAAAAAAAAGTCACTTATGAAAGTTAAAAAGGATTATTTCATAAGATTCCATAAATTCTTACTGTCAGCAGTTACAAGAGTTCTACCAACAGAAGGTTATTTACAAAACCTTTTGGTCCAAAAAGACTTAAAAAAAAAAAAACAGCAACACAATACTCTCATGTCTTTAAATATATTTTAAAAGATATGTAAAGTGTGTGTTTCAGACAAAAAAGATTTTATAAATAACCTTAGGTTATTGAAAGAGCTTATGATCAGATTTTGTTTAGAATCTTATAGCTACAAGGTAATAAGACCAAATCCAAATAAATTAATAGCGCGTGACATTCCGGTAAAAACGTTATCATCAGACAAAAAGAATAAATGATTATTTATAATAAATCTATAGATTTGTCTGATGATAGTAACAACGCTGTTACACTATTAAATTTTTTTGGATTAGGTTTTATTTTCTTGTATCTATAATCTATAATCCAAATTGTGCTTTTATCATTCAGAATCTTATGAAATAATCCTCATTACAGAGAAAGTAAGCAATAATTACTTTCAATCAGAATTCAGCAATTTCACACAAACACACACTGTGAAATATAAAACTCTGTGTAATATGCAAATAAAACACAAACTGTATAAGCTATATACATATCTCTGAACATCCATCCCCTGAACTTATAAGTTAATAATAAAAGTATCCAGGGCTACAAACACAAGGTAATAACACCAAATAAATAAATAATGTGTGACGTTTCGGTAACAGCGTTGTTACCATCTTCAGACAAAAGTACTGAACGAGAAATTTTACCACCGTTCTCATTCAGTACTTTTTGTCTGAAGATGGTAACAATGCTGTTACCGAAACGTCACACACTATTTATGTATTTGGATTTGGTCTTATTACCTTGTGTTTATAATCTATAATCCAAATTGTGCCTTATCAATGATATTATTAAATCCACATCTCTCTCTCTCTATGTACAGGTGTCATATCCAGGTTGATGGTTGGTTGTCTATTTAAGTTCCATTTTAGCCAGCTTGCCGTCAGCATCCGTCTGTGCACCGTAGAGTAGGACGTGTTCCCTCTTGACATAGGCAAAGAGCATGTCTGTGATCAGGAATATCTGGAACATACAGAAGGTACTGTAAGCTAAGTTAAGTCTAATATGATGTGGAAGTCTAGGATCCAAATTATTCCTGTTCTTTGTGGGAAAGAAGGCAAGTATAGTAAATAATGGAAAAGAAGGAGAGAAAAAAAAAAGAAAGTCTTAAATTGATAAGGTACAATTTGTATGATAGATTAGAAACTTAAGCTAATAAGACCAAATTCAAATAAATTAATAGTGTGTGACGTTTCAGATAATAGCATTTTTACCATCATCAGACAAAAGTACTGAAACATTTCAGTTTATTTATTTAGACTTGGTTTTATTACCTTATTACAAATTCGACAAAAAACAATACACCTAGGGTTCAGTTGGCCCAGCTGAAGTAAAGGCTTCTGATCACACAAGCCATTTTACATTGCATCGCTAAGTTGGATTGCTAATGAAGAATACTCCCTTTTACTTCTTTCAATCATTAATCCACAGACATTCTTATATGATCCAATAACTTTGCCTTTGCAGGTCCCAAGCCCAGATGAAAAAGAGGAAGGGGAGCAGTAACAAGCTTGCTAAAAAACCTGGGCTCAGCTGGCCAAATTGATAGTACTCTGTAAGGGCTCCTGATCTAAGGATTACAGGATGAGTCTGTACTCCATGTTAGGAGCAGCTGCACATGATGTCTGTTCCTCATGTCAGAGACGGCCATTTCATATTGGAGCTAAGTCAGTGGCCTGCTACTATGAGTAGTGATCCCAGTCTTATTGACAAAGGTATACACATTCTACTTCACCCACTCACACACAATCATGATGGGTGTCAGATAAGAAAGAAGAAGATATGATCCAGTGGAGACAGGCAAGAGGAATTAGAAAACTGGAAAACCAACCCAAACCAATTATAAGCCATCTCTAGGTGATGCTTGGGTAAAACACTGCTGTTGCAGTAAAGACCCCAACTGTGAAGGACAACCAATGTGAAATCCAGAAAGACATGTTCTGATATAATCAAAGCTATGAAGAGACTAGAAGTATTCGTATTTTTTGGTTGGATTATCGGGGAGAGTTGGTTCACTTGTACCACGACACATTATACATACATATACCATAGAACTACCTCTCTGTAAAAGACACCATCTAGCTGAAAGGCTAAAGTGTCTTTTAAGGAAAGGCATTCTCTTGCTGGAGAGAGTTGCTAATTAGAAAAAAATATGGTTATTTTGGAGTTAAAGCTGTCCATTGTAGAGAGGTATCCTCTAGCAAAAGTGTTCTCTCATGGAGAGGTACTAGTGTATTTCTTGCAATACAGTGCAGTATGAATTACTATAAATTATTTTTTTTTTTTAAGGAGACAGAGGTAATTTTGTTCACTTGGTTATCTCATGTGTCTTCAATAAAGGTGACTGTAATATATTTCATAGTTATTGTCTAAATCCCGATATACATGCTGAAAGGTACAACTTCCTTAAGTTTTGTCCATGAGTGTAGATAAATAATACTCTTATTACTCTAGCCTGAGAATGGCAACAACGCTGTTACTGAAATGTAATGCGTAAGATTACCTATTTGGATTAGATCTTGTTACCTTGTGTGTTATAGCAAGTGTAAGATAATGTCCACAGAACCTCCAGAAGTGTTATAAAAGTAAGAGAGAGAATCACCTGAGCAGTGTTGAAGGCCAGCCCCAGGCCGAAGTAGAAGTTGGCGTTGGCACTCCCTACCCCCACCCAGAGATGCCAGAGTACAGGGGCCAGCAGGGTGCAGGCCACCAGACAGTTGCCAGCCAGGAAACCCTGGCGTAGCAGGGGCCGCAGGTGGAGGAAGGCTGGCAGCAGGGAGAGGTACAGTCCCACGTCCCCCAGACAGGGGTAGGACTTGAAGATGGCCAGGATACACAGTAGCAGCCAGTACAGTAGCACAGGGTCCCTCCTGTATGTACACACACAAACCTCTGATGGTACAACATCCTCACTTAGCGATAAGACACAAATTGAATTATTCTATATACAGTTACGAGCGTCATCATCTCTGTCATCGTTTGCTTTTTTTTTTTGGAATGGCGCTCTCCTATTGGTTGGCTATGATCACGTGGCTACGATGGCGCCGCCACTACGCGAGACACTTTGTTTTTGATTTTGCCCCCCCCCCACTCGCTTTTTGTTTTTTGTAACTATTGTGTTGGAGCGGGTCGCTCCTTAAATAAATGCATATATTAGATAATAACTAAATGGAATCCTCTCTTTCTTTTTCCCAGTAAGAGACGCCTACGGAAGCCAACAGTACATAGACAGATAAAGCACATAGGCTATAGTTATTAACTAATATATGCATTTATTTAAGGCGCCAATTTATAATTGTAACAAATAGTATTTGAATCAAAACATTCAATCGGGTAAAACACGGGCGTTGCCCGGGTCATTCGGCTAGTAGATTATAAACACAAGGTAATAATTGAGAGTTAAGTAAATTTAAAAATATTTGCAGTTTCTTTATTTAGATATCGGGATTTGCATCAATATTTCAAGTAGAAAGTAATAAGACCAAATCCATAAATATATAGTGTGTGATGTTTCGGTAACAGCATTGTTACCACCATCAGACAAAAGTACTGAATGGTGGTTTAGTAGTAGAATCAGTAATTTTGTATGATAATGGTAACAATGCTGTTACCTAAATGTCACACACTATTTATTTATTTGGAATTGGTCATATTACCTTGGGTTTATCTTTACTTATCCGGAGAGAGAAAATAAACAAAATTGAGAACTTTTTGAAAATTCTCTTAGGTAATTAAATACAGTCTATAAATACAAGGTAATAAGAACAAATCCAAATGAATAAATAGTGTGTGACGTTTATGTAATAGCATTGTTACCATCTTCAGACAAAAATACTGATTCTATTAGTGAACCACCATTCAGTACTTTTGTCTGAAGATGGTAACAACGCTGTTACCGAAACATCACACACTAATTAATTTATTTGGATTTGGTCTTATTACCTTGTATTTATAATCTATAATCCAAATCGTGCCTTAATAAATACAGTCTAATTAAAGGTAATAAGACCAAAAATCCAAGAAGAATAACTTCTTAGATCCATTGAAGTATTATAAAAAAAATTATAAAAGGTTCGGTTCGGTTCAAAATCACTTTATTAGGTACCGCTCAACAAGAGCAACCTAGTTTATGATAATTGCAACAATGAATAATATATGAGGGTTATTCAGATATTAAACAAAATGTTAACGCGGGATTCAATCAGGGTTCATGACTGTCGGGAATCGAGGATGTTACCTACTTGTCCACCGATTTTGTTTTGTTTTTGTTGATAAAAGGTTCAATTTGGATTATAGATTATAAATATAAAATAAAATTTAATTTATTGAATTTGGTCTTATTACCTTTTATTACTAATCTATAGGGGGGGGTCGATGGAAGGCTGGTTAAACCGTTTGGTTTTCGACCGCTACGACCCGGGTTCGATTCCCGCATTGGACACTTTTTTCTGTTTAAAAAAAAAAAAAAAAATGCTCCAATGGCCCCCGATTCTTGCAAAAGTCCAACCCCACCAGCGAGTGCAAGTAACCAAACGGGGCTCTGGCACATTTGTAAGTGCAAAGTCGAACTGCTTTTCACATGTATAGACATGTGGTGCGCTTACAGTAAAAAGCAGTCGCTAACTACCCACCATGATTATCATGGCCTGTACCACGTGTACTAGGGATAAGCAAAAAAAAAAAAAAAAAAAAAAACTAATCTATAGTCACCAAAAAAGTCAAACTTGACTTAATGAATGCTAAAAACCGCTACCAACCCTTTAATTAAATACCCCAAGGAATCAGAATTTTCAGTTGAATTAAAGTTGGTGTAGAAAATTAGAGTTGGTTAAATAAAAGATAAGAGCTTGACTGAGATATGAATAATGTGGTTGATTAAAATAAATGTTTTGAATTATAGTCGGTTGAATTAAAAAGTTTATTCTGTAACTACTTGGTCACTATAAACTCGCATGGACAAAACTTAAGGAAGTTGTACCTTTTAAGCAGGTAAATCAGGATTCAGACAATAACTCTGAAATATATTAAACACAAGGAAATAAGACCAAATCCAAATAAATAAATAGTGTGTGACGTTTCAGCAACAGCGTTGTTACCATCTTCAGACAAAAGTTCATTCAGCACTTTTGTCTGAATTTGGTCTTATTACCTTATGTTTATAATCTACTAGCCGAATGACCCGGGCAACGCCCGTGTTTTACCCGATTGAATGTTTTGATTCAAATACTATTTGTTACAATTATAAATTGGCGCCTTATATAAATGCATATGTTAGTTAATAACTATAGCCTATGTGCTTTATCTGTCTATGTACTGTTGGCTTCCGTAGGCGTCTCTTACTGGGAAAAAGAAAGAGAGGATTCCATTTGGTTATTAACTAATATATGCATTTATTTAAGGAGCGACCCGCTCCAACACAATGGTTACACAAACGAAAAAGCGAGTGGGGGGGGGGGCAAAGGTGGCGTGATCGTAGCCGACCAATAGGAGGGCGCCATTTCAAAAAAAAAAAGCAAACGGTGACAGAGATGACTGATGAAGAATGACGCTCATAACTGTATATAGAATAATCCAAATTGTACCTTATCATCTGAAAGATATTATAATGAATAGTGACCTTTATTGAAGATACCCAAAATAACCAAGTGTAAACAAAAATTGCCCCTGTCTCCTTAAAAAAAAATAAAATAGACATCCAGACACATCAAAGACTTTTCACTTCCTTAGGTTCTGTCCAAGAATGTATATGGACTGAACACAAGTGTGTTGGAAATTCCACAGACACAACAAAGACATTCCCAGATGAGAGGACCTACCTGAGGCGGATAGAAAGGGGAGCCACGTAGATGAAGATGTTAGCAATGAAGACACACTGGAAGAAAGTCATGAAGTGCTCAAACATCTCGGTGAAGAAATACCAGAACAGTCCAATGTTGGGAGTGAGGTCCTTCACCAGAGTCCTGGGACACACAACAGTCTCTTCTATTGCTGTAGCATCAACTCCGGAGACACCTATGTAAATAGAGACAATATGTATTTTAAATCTCCTGGACAATAAATAATTAAAAAGGTTTCTGGAGATGAGTTTCTTTTTATTAAATTAGTCTCAAAATTTTTGGCATCTCTACCCTTCTCTACAGGAGAACATAAATAAACGAATAAAACGCCGCCTGATGCCAAACCATTAATAATAGCTTGCGAGTTTTATTTATTATATATATGTAATTGCAGAGGATTTTAACTTCTTTGGCAGTTTGAAGTAGTGTAGAACTCACATGGCCCCGTAGGTGGAGTAAACAAAGTCCAAAGTTCCACCGGCCATCTGCTTGGAGGCCATCAGTAGCAGGTAGAGACATGCTGCCAGGAAGAAGTTACAGGCTGCTAGGGTGGTGTGGAGTTTAGTCTTGTACATCCCCCAGCGGACCTGTGCCCACAGCAACAGCTGATTGGTTGGCTGGTCCATTAATGGAACTATACGGACATTCTCACAAGTTGATGATCCACAAGGTAAATAAAAGACTAAATCCAGATAAATGTTTCTGTAACACTTGTTGTTGTTACCATCATTAGACAAAAGTACTGAATCTCTGAATATGATGATGAGATAACAATGTTGTTACCGGAATGTCACACACTATTTATTTATTTAGATTTGGTCTTCTTACCTTGTGTTTCTAATCTATAATTCAAATTGTGTACCTTATGAGAACAAGTTAAGGATTGCACCTCCACAAGTTGAAAGTTATGAGATGGGGGTGAAATTATGTAAATATTTACATGGAAGTCAACAACAACCTTCTGTCTCTCTCTAGGTATTTACACAACAAAAGCAAATAATAGGTAATATTTATATACAGGGTCCATTATGAAAGAAATGAGCATTTACTGGCAAAATACATTTATTGATTGTAATTTGTGCAAATGTTCAATATTCTTCAAAATACATTCCTCCTGCATCAATACACTTGCGGAGACGCGTTTGCCATGCCTGAAAGGCACCCTGAAACTCCTCGACAGGAATGCTTCTCAGGAACGTTGTAACATGGTGTTGGATGTTTTCCACGGTTTCCCAATGTTTTCCTTTCATCTCTCTCTTGAGTCGCGGATGGAGCTAAGTCGGGACTGTAAGGGGGGTGAGGGATCACCGGGGTGTTGCTCCGGGCCAGGAAGTTGGTAATGATGAAGGCTGTGTGGCTGGTGGCATTGTCATGGTGGAGCTTGACCGTGTTTTTAATGTCAGTCCTCACGCGTGCGATCCGGCGTTTCAATCTCCTGAGCACCTCCAGGTAAAAGGCTGAGTTTACAGTTTGTCCCTGCGGGACAAACTCACAATGGACTATTCCTCGGATGTCAAAGAAGACAATGATCTTCGTTTTGATGCGCGACTTGCTCATTCGCGCTTTCTTGGGGAGTGGGGATGATTTTGTGTGCCATGTCTGCCTTTTCGACTCTGGGTCGTATTCAAACATTCAGGATTCGTCTCCGGTTACTAAAGAGTTCAGAAAGTCCGGTTCATTTTGAATCAAATCCAACAATTCTTGACGGCGCAAAACTCTAAGTTCTTTCTGGTCTTGCGTCAACACTTTCGGCACAAGCTTCGCACAGACCTTACGCATTTGCAGATCCTCGGTCACTATCAATTGTACCACAAATGTGGACATGTGTAATGTGTCAGCAATTTGCTGGGTGCTTAATCGACGGTCGGTACGCAAAACTTCGAGCACACGATCCACGTTCTCGTCAGTTCTGGCCATTGTTGGGCGTCCTGAACGGGGTTCGTCGGCGACCTCCTCCCGGCCCTCCTTGAACGCCTTGTGCCACTTCCCAGACTGTGATCTTGAAATGCAATCGTCCTTGAAGGCTTTTTACAGCATCTGGAATGTTTCGGTTGCATTTTTTCCAAGCCTCACGCAAAACTTTATGGCGTATCGTTGTTCAAGCGAACGCTCCATCGCGCTGTGTTACAAAAGTTGAAAACACACTTCAAGCGGAGGCATGTATCTCCCCTTACACTGCTCGAACTCAACTGACGACCAGATGGATTGAAAGGGCATATCCCTCCAGCACATTTCCCACGGTTTTACCTTGCTGCCATCTATCATCGCGTCACAATAACATTATGCTCATTACTTTCATAATGGACCCTGTAGTAAATGATATTAATATACTTTTATATCTTATTATATTTAATTAAAAAGGCATATATTGGATCAAAATATCATTTATCCAATATATGCCTTTTTAATTAAATATTTATTTATGGATTGCTCTATTTTCAAAATCTTATTATATGTGTGCATGAAAAGGAGCACCTGTCCCTTTCAAAGTACTCAAAACCTAAGTGCGTTTAAAGGGTAATATTTGCATAATGCACGTATCGATGAATATGCTAAAACACCATCTTCAGTGACACATATATATATTAAGCACCTTATCCCAGTACAATGTTACATTTGTGCTATTTTTTCACATATATATATATCCCATATATTAACAGGTTATTATTATTGTTTCAAATTATATATATACACACATAAAACCTTTATTAAGACACCAGTCTTATACAGATTCTCCTCTCTCATTGCCGGCTTACAGCGATATCCTCACGATGATCAATCACCATCATGTAGTGGTGGAAATAAGTTCCTACTTACTGCTTTGTAAAAGTTATATAGGGACAGAGCAACTTACCTACCAGGTAATTTGGCAGTAGTTTACTTTTGAGAACGTCTCTTTTTCTTCGCTAATTACTGGCACCCAAAGATGTTATGAGATTTATTTTTTCTCTCTCTCTCAATTTCTATTTTTATTTGCAAAGATAGCATATTGTACCCACCTCACTGAAAATCTTGGTTGGTCGTGTTATAACTTGTGTTTCTTAACTATAATCCCAATTGCACCATATCATCTTGAAAATAAATGGATAGCCCATCGCAATAAGGAATACAACCATCATGACAAGCTTGATACCATAATATGATTGAGTGGAGATAAGAAAGAAGGAATACAGCCTGCATACTACATGTGTTGCTGGGTGCTTGCGAACACTTGGTGCACTGACAGTAGAAGCAGTGTTCCAAACACATATTCATTATTCTTAACATGAATTAATTATAAGACAACAGCGCATTTTACACATAAGAGAAACTTCTACTGTCCTCACTGCGATGAATTTATTAATAATTCTATTGTTCTAAAAGATGATCTTCATAAATTTCTTGAATAGCATTTCTGAGATTCCACCCTTTAGTGTAGCATATATAAGTGAGATCGTCCAATACAGTATTCGAGCTCTATGAAGCAAGCGGTCTCTTAGATTAAATTGGCAAAACTGCTGGGAGAGTTCACCACTGATGAAGTCCTCTCAATACATTTTTTCATCGCAGTAAGGTGGACAGTAGAAGTTTTATGTGTAAAAAAAAAAAAGAAACATATTCATTCTTTAATGGTATCATTTCTTACATATTCATAACATTGACATGTACCATGTGTACCAGGGTTATGTATGAGCAGCAATATATAGATTATAAACACAAGGTAATAAGACACCAAATCCAAATAAATAAATAGTGTGTGATATTTCGGTAACAGCGTTGTTACCATCTTCAGACAAAAATGCTGAATCCATGTTGAAAACATTCAACACTTTTTTCTGAATATGGTAACAATGCTGTTACTGAAACGTCACACACTATTTATTTATTTGGTCTTATTACCATGGGCAGCAATAAGAGACAAAGGTAAACACACACTCACCTGTACCAGGATCATAGAGACTGGAGCTAGCAGTACCAGGGGAAAAACTGCCTGGTACACCGCGAGGGAGAGCAGGATTGCAGACAGAAGAATGTACCCTGGATACATACATGGGTGATATCTGATACAGAGAGGACATCTCTAACTACAATCTCTTCTCTAAGAATCCCACACACTGACAACAACACCCTCCAAATAATACACAAAGAGCTAAATTACAAATGGCACCAGTATCACTAACCTAAGACATGCATGCCATCAGTCTTGTCAGATAAGGATGTCTTTCTTATTTATTTATATTTTTAAATTTGAATCTCAAATATTGTGTTTATTCAATATTGTGTTAACTTTGTGTTAATTTATAAATGTCAATTGATTTAAAAAATCTCCTGGACATTAATAAAATAATTTAAAAGGTTTTTGGAGATGAGTTTCTTTTAAAGAGAAACCTTTTTAATTATTTGTTGTTGTTTCTTATCCCCTTGTGTAAAGATTACAAGAATTCCATGAGTTCATGCTCCTCAAGCTGTTTTATGATAAGGCCTCTCCCAAAGGTCCTGTTTAGTGTATCTAATGCAAGCCAAAATGTGGAGCTGCAGGTACCAAACTACATTTTGGGCAAGTGGGGTAGATTTTGTTATTATTTTCTATCTTCAATGGCTTGAGATGGCCTGTTCTAAATCTTGTTAGTGTTGTTATTTAATTTAATATTGTATTAAAATTGTGACTAAAAATTGCAATGCATTTCTTTCTTATACCAGCAGTCTTCCATAAGAAACCATCTGAAAACATGGCTAAATCTGGTTTCTCCTGGATCTTTTTTTTTTTTTTTTTTGCAATTTTCATCATTAGAAAGTACTATGATGATGAAAATTTGATAATACAGTAGAACCTCCATAAAAGGACACTCACGCTAGAGGACAACTCTCTAAAAAGAACAGTTTCCATCGCCAAAATTACGATTTATACTATTTAGCAACTCTCTGGGAAGAAGACACCTCTCCCTAAAGGACATTTTGGCTCTGCAACTAGGTGTCCTTTAAAGGGAGGTTCTACTGTATATAAAAAAAGCTACTACCGGAAACATCATACATTTTAGTAGCCCATCTATTTTCATTGCTACATTTTTGTGTCATTCAATCTACCGCCATCCACCATTAGGGTAGAGTACAAACAGGGTAACCATGGGAGAGGGATGAGAAATCAGAAAAGCTATCTGTTCATGTTATGTTGTGTACAACCCTTCGCGCAGGATGTTCAAGACTCACCGGAAAGGGAGGAATAGAGGAGAGCTGCTATCATGAGATGGTGGAACACAATGGTAGATTGCCCCGCGCAGGTCAGGAGGCTGTAGGGGTTGATCAGGAATCTGTTGCGCGCACAGGGGACAAACATCACACAAATGTCTAGATCAGGGCGGCATGCTAACTCACACCAAGGCTACTTGGTAGGGGGCTTTCTCAGTCGAAGGGCTCGACTTGACCAGCAGAGAGGTGACTGATTCAGGATACTCCTGGGGCTTACCACTCTCCTTGGAAACCTGCAACATGTTAGCTACAATGTTAGCAACAACATTGAACCTGGAAACAACACAAAAAGTACAGAGAGACATGATAGCTCTTTCACTCCAAAATCATTTTATATGGGGACACCAATTTTATTCCGGTACTGTTTTCTACCACTTGAGGTTACCTCAAATATCAAACACCATAAAAGATAAGCTTTTATTTTTGACAAATACAACCAAACTTCAGCACACACCAACACCTTATATCGTTTTATATATTTACATAGCTTTTCTTTTCTCTAATGCAAAATATACATACTTGCATATTTACGGAATCTTCTTAATAATAATATTTAAAAAAATAATAATAAAAAAACGAGAACAAATCAGCATATGAAATTACTACAATTCCTACATGAGTTCTTAGTAAAAGCTGCTTCCTAGCTTAAACTATGGCTGTTTAATTTTTTTTTTTTTCAAGAATTAAGGGAGAATTTCTTTTTTTTTCTTTCTTATATCTACTCAACAATCATATCAGGGTATCAAGCTTGTAGAGCTTGTTGATGGTGTCTGCTAGGGATGAGTAGAGCTCATCAATGAATAAGCCAATACAATGATGTGGTTTGGTGTTGCAGGTTGAGAATTTCACTTAGTATATAGTACCTTGCAACCATTCTCTGGAAGGTCATTGCCCATAGATGACCATACTTAAGTCTGAAAATCAAAGACTGCTGTTCCTTTGGGAGGACAGAATTGGTGCTTGTCCCTCCTACTCTGTACCAGTCATATGCAGCAGTAGATTCGCATTCTTGCTGGCACATGGAAGACTTTAAATTGTTTGTAAAAGAAACAGTCGTGCTTCCATACTTTCATTTCTTAGCACATTTTTTTTTTGTATAATCTTGAATTTATCTGCCACAAGTCCAGGTCTAGTATCTGTCTAAGTTGTGATGTCTTTGTTTCCATACCAATTTAATGGGTTGTAAATATTGTTTTTTCTAAGGTGGGCTTCCATTGTGGTTTCTAGAAAAGTTCCTTCTTATTTTTTAATTGATTGCAGACCGCTACAATGCAAAATTTGGTTTATTTGCAATTTCTGGTGGAAGGGATAAGAGGGTCTGGGGAAGGATAAGGCAAAATTTAGATTACAGATTATAAATACAAAGTAATAATAAATAAATAGTGTGTGAAGTTTCAGTAAGAGGATTGTTACCAAAACGTCAGATACTATTTATTTATTTAGATTTGGTGTCTTATTACCTTTTTTTTAATGGTCTGGGGGGAAGTATAACATAAGTATAACAACTATAAATTCTTAGTCCCACACAAGTGGTGTTGTTATAATGAGGTTCAATATTGTATAGTTACAAGGTAATAAGACCAAATCCAAATAAATAAATAGTGTGTGATGTTTCAGTAACAATGTTGTTACCGAAACGTCACACACTATTTATTTATTTGGATTTGGTCTTATTACCTTGTGTTTATGATCTACTAGCCGAATGACCCAGGCAACGCCCGGGGGTTTACCCGATTAAATGCTTTTATTCAAATACTATTCGTTACAATTATAAATTGGCGCCGTAGATGTCACTCTTGTGAAACGTCCCGCCCCAAACCATCGGCCGGGAATCGAACCCGGGGCGCCCGCGTGGCAGGCGAGCATTCTACCACTGAACCAAAGGCAAACGGTGACAAAAGTGTCTCGCGCATTGGCGGCACCAAATGATGGGGGGGGGGGGGGGGGGGGGGGGGGGGGCAAAGGTGGTGTGATCGTAGCCGACCAATAGGAGGGCGCAGGCAAACCGTGACAGAGGCCATGACGCTCGTAACTGTATATAGAATAATCCAAATTGTGCCTTATCAATATTGTATAGTGTACACAGAGGAAGGTTTATCAACAAGACAACACATACAGACAGCCAGGGACTTACCAACAAATGTAGATACTTGCGTGTAGCTAGGGCCAGGAAGGTGGCTGTAGCCAGGTCACATAACTGGAACATACAATGTTTACAACCTTTCTCTAGAACCACAGGTAGGATTTCTAACTAATCACAGGAGTACTAAATTTGTTAAGTCTTGTAATTTGGTAAATAGGCCGGTTGAAGTGCCTTGGCTATAGAAAGCTAACCTTTTTGAAGGTAAACAAAAGGTAATAAGACCAAATAAATAGTGTGTGACATTTTGGTAACAGCATTATTAGCACCATCAGACAAAAGTGGTGGTGGTGTCTTGTCCATGGAACAGATCAGATCGGTCCATGCACCCTGATCACAATACCGGCCAACCGAGGTGCCTTGTCCGTATGGATGTCCTCTTCTGGATTGATGTCTGCCATATAGAAGGCTGCAAGGATGGCCGGGCAACTGTATATCAGACAAAAGTACTGAATAATTAAATACATAAAGAATGAATATTCAGTACTTTTATCTGATAATGATAACAATGCTATGATAATGAAACAAATAACAATGCTGTTACCGAAAAGTCACATACTATTTAATTATTTAGATTTGTGGTCTTATTACCTTGTGTTTTCAATCTATAATTTAAATTGTACCTATTCATATCATCGATTTGGTCTTATTACTATTTTTATGTTTACAATAAAAAAAAATAAAAAACAACCAATATTTAAAGAGATATAGAAAGAAAACTCACCACAAACACTAGAGGAAGGACATTGGGAGTGAGATAGTGAAGCTGTTCGTAGAACCACAGACATAACGGTGGCTGGACACACACAGACAACATACTTTAGTAGAGAATATTCTAATGGAAACATTTTAGCACTTGGAAAAAAAAAACATTCTACAGTTACTATTGCGATTAGAAAAAATATTGGAAGAGCATGGTTCATCAGCGAGGAACCCTCCCTGTGTTGTCTCCAGTTTAATCTATATGTGCATATCCGATGCTTGCATAGCAAAAAGTGTGTGTCAATCAGATGATAAGAAATATTTCCTCAAAAGTGTGCTGGGTGATGATTTAGTAGAATAGAAGAAATTACCAAATTGTTACCATCTTGAGATCAGAGTATTTTACATTAGTACACTGATGATAAAGCACAATTTGTATTATAGATTATAATAAAGGAAATAAGACCTAATCCAAATAATTTATTAGTGTGTGACGTTTCGGCAACAACATTGTCACCATCATCAGACAAAAGAATAAATGTAATCATGTAATCATTTATTCTTTTGTCTGATGATGGTGACAATGTTGTTGCCGAAACGTCACACACTAATAAATTATTTGGATTAGGTCTTATTTCCTTTATTAGTACACTGAGAATGGTAAAGATGCTAACTTTATAAAAAATAAAGGTCACCTCTCCTGTCAAAATAGACATCAAAACTAGACACCATCTATTGACCATCAGTGCAAACTAGCAGCCTCGGGTCGGTGATAAAGCCACAACACCAGCTTTGGGAAACTGAGAAGTGTTCATCTGGAGACCATGGTTTCAGGCTAATAGCCCCTGATTTAAGAAGGCCATCAGCCCGAAACCGAGGTCTACAGATGGAAGCTTCTCAGTTTCCCAAAGCTGGTGTTGTGGCTTTGTCACCGACCTGAAGCTGCTAGTTTACAGCGACGGTCAATAGATGGCATCTAGTTTTGATGTCTATTTTGACGAGAGAGATAACCTTTATTTTTATAGAACAATATCCTCCCAGCAAAAATTTCTATCTATAATGCTAATTGTTACCAAAACATAAAATATGGAATACTTATTTAATATTGTGCTACCTTATTGATAAGGCACAATTTGGATTATAGATTATAAACACAAGGTAATAAGACCAAATCCAAATAAATAAATAGTGCGTGACGTTTCAGTAACAGCGTTGTTACCGAAACGTCACACACTATTTATTTATTTGGATTTGGTCTTATTACCTTGTGTTTGTGTTACCTTATGTTTCTTTCCTAATACTAGAGACAAATATCTTAGCCCGTATTCTGCCTAGTGAGTGTTTGACCAAAGAACATTGTATTAACAAATGTTTATTATTAGGATTATATGTTTATTAGTTATTAAGACACACATGAATCCCCCCAATAAAGTAGAACATACTCCATGAGAGGACACTCCAGCTAAAGAACACCTCTCTACAAAAGACAGTTTTCATTGTCAAAATTACCATTTTTTACTATTTAGCAACTCTCCGGTAAAAGGACACCTCTCCTTAAAGAACACTTTTGATCTGAAACTAGGTGTTGTGCTTTACAGAGAGTTTCTAATATAAATATAATAAAATATGCAAATAAGTTTGTTATTGCTCTAATTGAGGTTTTGGATAGCCTCAATATGTTAATCCACACTCATGGACAAAACTTTAGCAAGTGGAAAGTCTTTTATGTTGCCGGTCATCTATTTTTTTGAAGGAGACAGAGGCAGTTTTGTTCACACTTGGTTATCTTGTATATCTTCTATATATATAAAAATGAATGTTTGTATGTTTGTTTGTCTGTCTGTTGGTATGTCCGGTATACAAATTCGCAGTAGTTCACTAATTCAAACCAAAATTTCCATACATAGGTAAAAAATAACGGGGATGACGATAGGCTATTTTAAAAAATATATAAATCAATTATTAAAACTATATATTCAAATTATTCAACTTAGCTCACAAGCAGCGCCCTCTAGAACGCTTGGCAATCTGACGGCGGGGGGCGCCCATTGGCTGCCGGTGAGCACGTGACTTCCCTGCCCCGCCGAGAAAATGTGATTGTCCGGCTGCCGGCCGGTTGGACAGTCCAATTTCCCACCGACAACCGATCAAGAGGTCCTGGCGCGCGGGGGCAGAGTTGGTGACACAGCTGTGCCAAGTAGACAAGAAAAAAGCCTCGCGGGTGACCTCCGGGAACTACATCCATCTCTCTCTTCCATATATAATATACATTTAATCGTGTAAACCCGGGCGTTGCCCAGGTCATTCGTCTAGTCTTCAATAAAGGTCACTGTAATATCTTTCAGAGTTTTTGTCTGAATCCTTATATCTTGCAAAGTCCAAACCCACCAGCGAGTGCAAGTAACCAAATGGGGCTTTGGTACATTTGTAAGTGCAAAGGTTGAATTGCTTTCACACGTGTAGATATGTGGTGTACTTACAGCAAAAGTAGTCGCTAACTTCTATCCACCATGATTATCATGGCCTGTACCACGTGTACTAAGGATATTAAAAAAAAAAAAAAAGGTAGGACTTCCTTAAGTTTTGTCTTCATGAGTGTACATTTTCAGTTACCTATACAAGTGCAAATTTTAAATGAATAATTTAGTAAATTTGGTAGAGACAAGAAAGTAAGAGAAAAAACAGGGTTTAACATTTCATTTTTCTACAAATAATGAAGGGATATCCCAAACTTGTCGGGGTACAAGAAAGTTTCCACCTACCTCATGGAAGGTATCCCCTTGGTAAGGTGATACACCTATTCCTTTTAAATGGACGCCTTCAATCGCTGCAAACACACACATTCACTTTTTGGTACAGCTGGTACAATGGAGTGGACCCAGGAGGAGCTCTGAACTTCAGAAATAGACAGTACAACACTAACAAGATTTAGAACAGACCGGTCCTGTTCTGTCCGGTCCCAAGCCCGGATGAAAAAGGAGGAGGGGGAGCAGTAACAAGCTTGCTAAAAACCTGGGTTCAGCTGGCCCAGCTGATAGTACCCTGTAAGGGCTCCTAATCCAGGGATACAGGATGAGCAGCGTTTGTACTCCATGTTTGGAGCAGCTGCACATGGCGTCTATTCCTCATGTCAGAGGTGGACATTTCTTTTGGAGCTAAGTCGGCCTGCCACTGAGTAGTGCTCCCAGTTTTAATGACAAAGGCAGACGCATTCTACTTCACCCAGTCATGATGGTTGTCAAACAGACACCATCAAGGGTCACAACTTGATATCCTAATATGATTGAGTGGAGATAAAAAAGGAGAAGAAGAAAATAACAACAAAATCTACCCCCCCACTTGTCCAAAATGTAGCTTGGCACCTGCAGCTCCAGAACATATTTTGGCTTGCATTAGATGCATTAAACAGGACCTTTGGGAGAGGCTGCTGCTTATCATCAAACAGCTCGAGGAGCATGGACTCATGGAATTCGTGTAATCTTTACAACAAGGGGATAAGAAACAACAACAACACTTCTTGGTGACATTGAGAGAGTTCTGGAAGCTATATACAATGTCCAAATTGTTAATATAATGTTTTTTTTTTTTTGCTTATCCCTAGTACACGTGGTACAAGCCATGATAATCATGGTGGGTAGTTAGTGACTGCTTTTATTGTAAGTGCACCATATGTCTATACATTTTTTTTTTTAAATCAGAAAAAAGTGCCTAATGCGAAAATCGAACCCAGGTCATAGCAGTCGAAAAGCTAACCACGGACGCATTTCGGGCTGTTGGCCCTCATCAGCGTGGTGCAAGCTGTACCTCAATGACCAAAAAAACTGGTCCTTCTGGCATCTTGAAAAATCATGAAACGTGTAGTTAAGGCCAGAATTACGCAAGACCGGGACACAATGTGAAAAAATAGCACAAATGTGATATTGTACTGGGATAAGGTGCATAAATTATTAAAAAGGTATCTCCTTATCGTGCAACTTCATAATTTATGCACCTTATCCCAGTGCAATATCACATTTGTACTGTTTTTTTCCCCAATATAATGTTTGATAATAGAGAACACCATAATTGTAGGTAATTGGATTTTGTTTAATTCAAGTTGAAGACTTCATCAACCTTTTTATAAACTATGAAATAATGGCATCTCTTGATCATGCAACTAAAAGTTGTTGATGCCCTGCACTTGGAGTATAGCTACAAGAAAATAAGACCAAATCCAAATAAATTAATAGTGTATGAACTTAAGTCTGGTCATCTACGGACAATGACTTTCCAGAATGGTTGCAAGGTTTTCCCACTATGTACTAAGTGTCAACTTGCAACCCCAAAACACATTATTGACTGTATTGACTCATCCATTGATGAGCTCTACTCATCCCCGGCAGACACCATCAAAAGTCTCAAGCTTTCAGGCTTGATACCTTAATATGATTGAGTGGAGATAAGAAATGTGTGTCTTCAATAAAGGTCACTGTAATATCTTTCAGAGTTATTGTCTGAATCCCGATATACATACTAAAAGGTTAAGTTTTGTTCATGAGTGTAATCTTCAGCTTCCTATATATGTGACAATTTTTAAATGCTCAATTCAGTAGATTTGTTTAATATATATATTTTTTTTAAGTGACAAAATATATTTCCAGATTTTTTGTTTACAGTTGATGATATCACAGGCTCTCCTGACATAGACAAACATAAATCAACTGTGAACATGACAAACACTGGAAGCCTATTTAGCCATTTTCCCAAATGTCAATGTTAAAAAAAAAAGTCATATATAAAATGGTTACTATTGTTTCCAAGTTTTATCTGCATTTCATGTAGTCTCTCATTTTATCTATCCAAAATTTTCAAATATAGAGTAATTTATCAAGCATTTTCGGTGCAGAAAAAAATAATGTTGCACAAAAAAATGATATGAAACAATCTTAAAAGAGAACAACAGAATTAGCACTATGCTTATAGTTTTTATTAAGAAACTTATCCTACGAAATTGTTCTATGAAATTATCCTAAGCTTTATTATAAAATAAAATATTTTTAACCAAACGCTAAATGTTTTGAAGTGCTATACTTTTCAATCAATATGAAATATAATATCAGATTCTACCTCTTTTCCAAGAATTTAGGGGAGTTGAGATTTCAACTCTATTTGAAATTATTTTATTTATTTTGGGATTAATAATAAATACATATCGTATAAATAACGATATTGAAACACAAGTTAGAAAACGAAGCTTGTCCATTTTATTTATTTACAAATGATGTTTTGAAGATAGTCATTATTTATTTTTTTTAATAATCTGGGAGAGTAACTTTTATTTATGGTGTATCCTTCTTTGAAATGTAATTAAATAAATTATTGAAACGAAAGTTATTTTTAACTCTTAGTAAAAAAAATTTATGCAATAATTCAAATGACAGGAAAACTATTTTATGTATAATATCGGGTGTTCGAAAAATGTAATTAATTAATCTGTGAGATTTGCTTTAGTTTATAATAATTATTATTATTCATATAAGTAGGCCACATAAAAAAAAAGCATATTCTAAATGTAGGCAAGACGTTGTGCGCTTCAAAAACTCAAGTTATCTCTTTATTATATATATATATATGAGACTTAAATATTTGACGAGCAAACATCCACTCTACCGAATCGATTTTTATAAAGATATACATGAATATATGAAAAAAAAACTATAAAAATAAAATAACAAAAAATATCAGATGTTGGTATTAAAATGAAAAAGTCATTTTCTGACCAAGCTCACTCATGGAAAAAACTTAAGAAAGTTATATCTTTTATCAGGAATATAGGAATTTTTTTTTTTCATGCAATAACTCAAAAATATATTTGAGGACCTTTATTTTAGACTCACGAGATAACCAAGTGCGAATAAATTTGTCTCTGTCTCCTTAAAAATAAAAATACACGACCGGCGATATAAAATATGAAACTTCCTTAATTTTTGTCCATGGATGAATATATAAGTAGATTTTATATATGTTAAAGTTTGAATAATAATATAAGTTAATTGCGTGGCCTATTTTTTCTTTTCTTTGGGAATGCTTTCTTGATTTTTGACTTCAAGGATCGCCTACACAGAGCCTTACTCAACATTCTTTAATTTCTTCTCCACTTACTAAACGATCATCCTTTCAGGAACCTACCTTTTGTCGAGGTTTCTTTCTTGATATTTGAATTCGAGGAGTCCCACCAAGGCTACACTTGACATTCTTTAATTTATTCTTCATTTTAACAATAATTCATATTATAAAGAATTACCATTTATTAGGATTTTTTTCTTGATATTTAAAATCGAAACCGAAAGCTATACTTGGCATTCCTTAATTGCTTCTTCAATTCCTCTATAACCCTACTTTTAGCGATCTTTCATCTGGATTTCTTTCTTGATATTTGAATTCGAGGAGTACCAACAGAAGGCAATTGCTTCTTCAATTTCTCAATAACTCACTTTTTAGAGCATTACCATTCATTAAGGTTTCTTAACTCCGCCATTGCCGGTTTCCTAAGCCCAGATGAAAAGGAGGAGGGAAGGCAGTAACAAGCTCGCTAAAAAACCTGGGCTCAACTGGCCTGGCTGGCCTTGTAAGGGCTCCTGGTTCAGGGATATGGGATGCGACTCGTTTGTACTCCATGTTAGGAGCGGATGCACATGGCGTCTGTTTTTCCTGTCATAGGCAGCCAATATTTTGGAGCTAAGTCGGCCTGACACTAAGTAGTGCTCCCAGTCTTGATAATAAAGGCAGACACATTCTACGTTATTGCTTTGTGTTAATACATTCTACTTCTCCCAGATTGTTAATTTCAAGCTTTATAAGCTTGATACCCTGATATGATTGAGTGAAGAAAGAAGAAGAAGAGGATTTATTTCTTAATATTTGATTTTGAAGATCACCTTCCATGGGACTTGACTCCATTTAATTACTTCTCTATTTCCCCAATTATAGCCTTTTTGGAGAGTTCTCATTTATAAGGAAATTATGATATTTAATTATGAAGACTACCTTTAGAGGGTTACACTTGATCATCTATAATTCCATCTACATTTCTTCAACAACCGCCTTTTCATAAGACTACTTTTGTTGATATTTCTTTCTTAATATTTAATTTC